>WBNH01003911.1:399116-494923 GCA_013401255.1 Urocolius indicus
CGCTGCTGGGGGGGGGGAAGGAAAAGGAGGCCCGGGCAGTGGAGGGGTGGGGGAGGTGTTTTAAGATGGTTTTATTTCTTGTCTCCCTGCTTTTATTGTCTCTTTAATAAATCAAACCTTTTTCTCCAGAAGTTGAGTCTGTTTTGCCCATGACGCTAATTACCGAGTTTGATCTCTCCATCCTTATCTCAACTCACAAGCAGTTTGTTGTATTCCTCTCTCTCTCTCCCTCCTGTCCAGCTTAGGAGAGGGAGTAATATTATGACTGGGCGGATATTGGCCTAAACCACCACCATCCCATTCAGGGATTGTGGAGTAGATTTTAAGAAAAACTTTAATGACCTGTTCAGCTCTGTTGTTGTGTGCCTTAAAAACATTAGCAACTTAGAATCAAGAAGGTGACGTGGAAAACATTACCAACCCCTCAAATGACCATTATGCAAACCCCTCTTCAAATTGTAACAGCTTTTCCCCATTACTGATGTAGTGTAGGTTCAACCAGTTGAACCAGAGAAGAACAGTACCCATAGGCATCATCATTATGAGGTCTACATTAGGCCTAATGAAACAAGTTTTCTAAGACAGAGGCTGATGTGACAATAGGTGAATGTTGTACTACGCTTGAGGTCAGTCGTAACAACCTAAATAGCACATAAATATTAGATGGTCAGGGGTTTCTCACATTTATCTTGTGGATTACTATTTACTGATGTAACTGAAAAAGCAACTTTGCCTAACACTAGAAGTATGGTAGGTGGTGGTGTGTTGAGCTGCAAACACCAATGTTGTTAAATAATAGGACACAAGAAATGCTACTAAAATTTCATGCTTCAGCAACATGTGAGGTGGCAGCTTGGAGTCTGAACCATGCAAGAGTTTCGGTACAACTGGCTTATTGTGACCTAGCTTATGTATGATGTCTGACTGAGTATGCAGAAATCTTAATGCTAATAACCAGTTCTTTCTTTGCTCTTCATTCATGGTTGAATTCTACTGTTTTCTCTAGGGCAGAAGAAACCTTTTTATTTTCCCAGAACACAGGGATAGATAAAATATTAATTCAGTGCCTGACTTCCCTGCTCAACTGAAGTGTATATCAGTTCACTGCAGTTAGAAAGGTACACAGTCTGACAGCTTGAAGCTGTGGTGCTTTCCTGGGCACCCTCAGGAACAGAGTGTATTTTTCAATGTCCATTAGAAAGGTGAGTTCTCAGATCTATACTTCACTTTTATCTTGCAAATCGGGACAAATGGCTCTATGATTATGAATTTCATTGAATAAGGAAACTCACAAATATTTCAATAAACTAAATAGTAAAAACTCTGTATTTTACATTACCTCTTAAAACTGAAGGCTTGCTTTTGATAAGTAGCTGTTATTTTCATTTGTCAAGCACAATAATAATAATAATAATAATAATAATAATAATATAAAAATGAAAAAAGCTTATGAATTTACCTCTACAAGTAGGTCACAGGTTCAATGCCTCCTAATATTCCTTGCAAAAAAGACATATTTTGGACATTTGGTTTCAGATTTTTACAACACTTATTTTCTCCCCCTCCTTAAACTTCAAGAAATGAGGAACAATGGTATGTAACTCTCTTCATATCCTTCACATCTTGTCTTTCCATCAAATCATAGAGAATAATACAACTTTTTTGTTGTTGTTGTTCTTTTTTCTTATTCCATTTTTTTTCTTAACACTACAATCAGTCTGGCTTTGAGAAAATGAGCTGAATTGTAATCATCACTTGCAACTTAATGTTCACATAGATAATGACCAGGGTTTGTAAATTTTTCCTGCCCTGTAGGCAACACATCCAAATCTTATGGCCACTAAACACTTAATTTACACCTGCATGAAGTAAGAAGGAGAACTGAAACAGTAATATGCATGGGAAAGTGGCAATGTTTTTTTTATGTCTTCATTTCATAATGTCAAGCCTTCAGCTGAATCTCGGGGGATCAAGCAGCATCTGCTGCAGTAGCTTGTGTTGCCTCATCCCAGGAAGGAGCACATACTCTCCAGTCTTGCTGCTAATGCGATGATCTATGCCTCTGCATATGATCTTGTGAGCTGTCTTTCCTCGTGTAGTGTAAGTTGATTACCCTTTTTGATATATTCTATTTCTTCATTGTCCATTGAAGATGCCACATAGCATACCTCAAGAGAATGCAGTTTGGGATTCAGACCTCAGATGAGCTGATAGAGATAGCAGGTTATAAAGTGCAAGTAACACAAAAATTATCTGTGTGTTGTTAAGAAATACTGAACAACAACAAAAAAAACTATTATACTTTCATACTCAGCTTTTAGAAGGTAACAGAACATTTACCTAAATTATAGCACATTTTCCTTGCCCTTAATGGGTGAGAACTTTTTCCCTGCCAACAGTTGGTGACCAGCTGATGTCCTAGTGCATAAAGATTGATTGATTTTAGTGCAGTGCAATGTTGAGCCTTACAAAAGGTTAATCTGATTTAGGCTTATATTGGAATCTCTGCTGAATATTATGCAGAAGTGAGTTCCTTGGGTGAATTATCTCTTACAAGAATAACAATGACAGGTTTAAATACTTGCTATTTTTAAAATATCAAAGTAACACCCGGCACTGATTTTATACAAATATATGTACTATAACATCTGATGTGTTTTCCCTATGTCTCTTTATTTTTTTTATTTTCCATTTACTGCCCTAAATTCTCCTAAATTCTTAACCTCTGCTTCCACAGTATACACAGTCCATTCACTCACCCCTACCTGGGCATTGCTGTTTTCCTATATTCATGCAGTTTTCAGTCATTGTCTAATGACATGAACAAAACTGAAAACGACATCCAGGGCATGTCTTCATTCTCCAATCTATAATGATGCATAGGTCTTTTTCACAGGTCTATGTGATACTTTTCTCACAGCGCATTATCTTCAGGAAGTATTGTACCAACGTAAAATTAATGTGTTATGGTTAGGACCTTAAGTTTTCTACCTATAATTAGACATGCATAAAAGCACTCTCTTTTTTTTTGGTGATTATTAAGAGTAGAAGATTCATAGAATGATAAGGGGTTGGAAAGGACCTTCAGAGATCATCTAGTCCAACCCCCCTGCAGAAACAGGTCCACCTAGATCAGGTCACACAGGAACATGTCCAGGTGGATCTTGAAGACCTCCAAGGAAGGAGACTCCACCTTTCCTGGGCAGCCTGGGCCAGGGTTCCCTCACTTCACAGTAAAATAGTTTTTTCTTATATTTGAATAAAACTTTTTGTGTTCCAGCTTCATCCCATTACCCCCTGTCCTGAAATGATAGTCATAATGAATACAGCTTTTCACTACTCTGTCTTATTTCATATTTGGAATAAAGTAAGGAGGAAAAAAAGCACAAAACCTTAAGGTTACAGCTATTTCATGCATCGTGCTTCTGTTGACTTTGGCTTAAAAATATTGTCTGCTGGTCTGGATAAGACACTAAGTCTCAGAAGCAGCCAGTTGGCTGCATATCTTAAGGGACTAAATCACATTGACATAAGTGTTTTCTTTCTGGAATAGGCCATTATGATAATAGATAAAAAGACACTTCAATATTTAAAAATGGGGAAAATGGCTCCTGCTGGTCTAAGAGTCAAAGACATTTTCTCCTCCCATCCTCATGTCTCCCTGCATAGTCTCATAGTCTGATTTTGTACGTGGAAAATCTAGGGGTTTGTAAGCAAGAACATTTATTGCCACAAGTTGTGCAGCTTCTGGTCTGCCTGTCACTTCTTTGACTGAAGGTTTGAGGCTAACTAAATCTGTACTGGAATAGATGCTGTTATTTTGGTAGTACCTGAAGGCTTTAATAAAGCATTATGGGCTCATTATACTAGGAGTCCATTCACATTTATAGGGGAAACAAAAAAGTCATTTCCACACAGAAATTACAAGGGAAGTCTAAAATAACAAAGAAAAAAAACAAACCAAAAAAAGCAGATTCAGTAATCTATCTTGCCTGCTCCTTGCATTAATAGCACATAGCACCAATTCATCTTTTTGTTTGGAACTGCCTTGTTCCATTCCATGGCTCCCAAAAGGAATTCATCAGAGAGATAACACGGGCTATTAAGATACAGAGACTCTAGAGTGAACTCTCCACACACATCTGAATCATCTCAGCTCTCTGGTGGTTGTAGCACATTGTATATGACAAATAATTTTATGTTATCTGGAACCTAATAAGTCTGATATATTAGATATATTTAATACACTTGCTTTAGGGAATATGTAAAAGATAATGTGGCGTTAGTATTTTTGAAAATAATTTCCATTTCTCAAAACTCTGACAGAATTTTTTTTTCTAGTTTTTTTGTAAACTAGATGTTTTTTCACATGACTCTAGTTGGAGAGATCTTGAATGGAAACAAGAAAGCACAGATTTATATCTCAGCAATTATGTAATGCCAGTAAACTGTGTGCTTCCTGGAAGAAGAACAGATGAGCAATAAGCATATGAATCTAATCTACTCTTTTTTTTTTTTCCTACTAAACATTTAGTTGACATACACAGACAATTGTTGGGGGAAAACAACCAAAAATAGAGAAAAAAAGAAACAGCTGAAAAACCAGGTTAAACCAGAATTTCTTCTTAAAGGCCTCACAGCCCTACAAATATGTACAATCAGCTCAGCATACATCAGTCTGCCAGTACTGTATTCATTCTTAATATGATAGGTCAAGGAGGAGCTGTTTTGACCAAGACTACTTGGAAAAGTATCCTGAAGTCCACTGCAGTGTAGCAGACCATTCAGACAATGTGGACTTGTGTTTCTGTGTTGAGATTGAGTTCTATAGATTTCGATCTATCTGTTGTACTTTTAGCCACTACCCTTAGAAATTTTTAGTCATTGAGAGAAACTTATCCTCTTCTCCCTAAAAGTTTGATGATATGTCTTTGGAGAAAATAACTGAAATTGAAAAGAGCTGTTGCCTGCAAACTGGAAAATATTTCCAAAATCGTAAATCCAATCTCTCTTCCTTTTTTTTTTTTTAACAGAAAACCTTTCTACTGTATGAGTCTTTTTTTCCACATTTTTCCTTTCTTTTCATTTTTATTGGAAGAAAAAATGATAAGTAGAAGTCAAAATTGGTATATTAATTGTTTCTAACAGTGGCTAATTATTGTGTGGAAGCTTGTAGATAACCAAAACAGTATTTCTTCAAGAAATGTAGATAAAACCAAAAGGATTATTTTAACCCAGTCTTGAGGACTTGATATTTCAGTAGAATTATAGTAAGCCTTAAATGGTCTTTGTAATTCTTTTCAGTATTTCAATTTACTACAACTATTCTCTTCTATAAATCACTATCTTTCAGTGCCATTCTAGTGTTCTCCCATTAGAAGCTAAACTAGAATAATTTCTGCAGGAAAGTTGTAAATCAGTTAAACCATAATTATGGATTGGTTTTCACTTTTTTTTTTTGCTGCAAGTGCCATGGTGTTGGGTTTTTTAATACTCTATATTGATGAAGTTTTAAATATTTATAGTTTTGGCTTGTTTTTTGGGATGACTTTTCTGATTTTGCAGTCTATATTAACAAAAGTAAGTGAATCTCAGGATTCTTTCTTTGTCCTCCAAGAGTTTTTCTGAAGTCACTTGGAGAAAATTCAGTATCTTAAGTATTGCCAGCCAACAGCTCAAGTTCAAAAAAACACTAAGAAAACAGATCTTCCACATGAAGTCTATAGGTTTAATCTTGAAAAGTTTTTTTCAGTAGTTTCAGTCCATCCTTTGCTCTCATTCAAAGATTATTACTGATATATTGACACACTGTACAGCTACAGTATCCTAGAAAATGTAAAAACATTCTGTACAATTCTGCTCATTTGGCAGATTTAAACTAGCTACAGGCAGCTTTTCTCTTATGTAGACCTCATAAATCACCAAAATACTTGTGTGGAAAACAGCTCTTTTGGGCTAACAGGAAGAGATGGGGATCTAAACTTGATGAGTGTGTTATCATGACATGAACATATCAAATGTGTGACCTAGCATGCCCTTTACTTGAGGTAATGTGACACGTACCCTGTCAAATAGTAGGTGGCCAGCAGGAAAAATATCCTCAGATGAAAACATTTCTCAGATTTCAGCATGCCTTCAAGAGCTACTTTAACATCTGTAATTTCATGGGCTAAATCTTTCATATTTCCACCAGCCAGATACAATTGACACAGGGCTTCAAGTAGGAGAAAAGAGCTGGACAGTAGTACCATGCTCTAAATGTGAAAGACTGAGGCTTGAAGCAAGAAGAAAAGAAGAAAGTGAATGAGTTTTTGGTCACATCTAAACTGTATGATTCCTGATTAGGATGTTAATAACCCTGTCTAAGATGCTAGTAGCCCGATTCTTCTGTCTTTTACTCTGATATGAAACATAAGTGGTGCTTTGGAACTTAAAAGCAGTGAAAAGCATGATATAGGCATGTCTTCACTGCGAGTTAGAGGCAGTGATAAGCATCCTGCTTTAAGCATCCTAAATGGTGCTTCATGAACTTGTACATGTTTTGTGTAACACAATGCTACATGCTACCTGCAGGTTGATGTTTGAACAGCCATAAGCAAATTTTCACTTGAAATTTTTTCCACTGTGTAGAGAGGAAATTAGTTAACCAACTCAGTATATGGGGATAATTATGAAAGGCATGAGACTGTTGTCCATAGTGGTATAAGTACTGGTAGAACATAACAAAATGCAGTCTTTTCCCAGAAGAACATAACTGCTTAAGAGATCGAGTTTCACTAGAAACTTTAATTATTGGAAAAAAAACACAAACTCAAAAGCTTATAAAGGAAAAATTGTATCTTGGAATTCAAGTCTGGATGTCTATTTCTTTAAAATATTTGGCCTGTTTTAAGTTACTAACCCTTTCCTAGACAAGACAGACATGACTTTAATTGCCCTATCAAGATATCTTGCACTCATCACACCAACACACATTGAGACAAAATTCTTTAGTCTTAGGACTGCTTTACTATGTCTTAAATAATTTCCTTTTGAACAATCTGCCTTATTCTTCTGAGAATTCTGAAAGATTTAGGGAAAGATGGGGAAAAATATTGTATTCACATTTTTTTTTATGTGACAGAGATACATTTACTTAGAGATTATGGCCCAGCCACTTGACCTCTCACAGACAGACCTTGAGGTTTATGAGCGAAAGAGAGCAATTAAGACCTCTATTACCTATAATAAATTAGTAACAAATTGAATTGTTATAATCTTCCTTTATATTACAATCAATATTTCCAACTACTGTGTTTCAACTGAAGTTCTGCAATATTTACAGAATAGTTTTTTTTTTGCCAAAACCAGTACCCAACTCTTACATGCAGAGCAGACAAAATACTGAGGAATAATACAATAAAAATAAAATGCATAAAAATATAAAGTTTCAAGGTAATAGTCATAATAGGCTAGTCCTGCACATGATAAAATGCATTATCTGCACCTTTGGAATAGATCACAGCTATGCAGGACATTAATAACCTCATGCACGCTTCTTTATGATACACAATACATCAAATAAATCAAAATGATTTTTCTGTGATAAAGCCAACTATATCATACCTAGAGGTAGTCAATTAAGCAAAAAGACATGACATTGGGTATATTGCACTAATTCATCTTGGACTCAGTCATGAGAAGTGCTATCTCTCTCAAGCATTCCCACATGCACTCCCAGGACTTTAAGTGGAGGCTGAAGTGATTCAATATCTGATAGGATTAAGCATCAATTTGAACTTTGATCTGATGCATTCTTAAAGATTATTTTTCCAGGTACTTGGGTACTATCTTCCAGTTAATGTTTGGTTTTGAGTGCAAACTTATGAATTAGCTTTGAAGCATTAATATTTGGCTTGAGTTAGAATGATATATTTCACAAGAATAAAGTTAAAAATAGGAAATACATGTGTTTGTCTGCTTGCTTATAGATACTGAAATACTTATAGTTCCAAGCTAAGGGAATAAAGATTTATAAAAACTATATGTGTGAGACTGTTTATCTCTTTTACAAAATAATCACTTTTCATGATTTTTTTGTTGGTACATATGCATATATAAGATATGACTACTGATATGTACAGTTGACCTTGCTTTAAAGATAGGGTGAAACTGGATCAAATCAAAGTTTACTAGAAAGATGACATGAAGCTTTATCAAAATGCCTAAATATCATTTGTCTATTCAAGCAACTACAAAAGCTTCAACTCCTTCTCACTATAGATAAGCTGTTCTACAAACAGCCTAACAAATCAGACTGAAGAACTCTTATGACAGTGACCAGAACACTACAGAAAGTATTTCTTGCTATTCTATTCTGTATATTAAAAATATAACATTTTCGTTATCAGATCAAGATAAACTAACAAGTAGTTAACCACATAAAAAACAAAGAGGTAGGGAGGAATTCTTATTTAGGAAAATGTGTGTCCTTAAGTGCTATTAAATATCTAAAGGAAGACCACTGTAACTTAAACCATCACCAATGGATTACATAACAATGTGCATTCTTAGATGTGAAATCTCACTGTGAAATGAGTAAAGATAAAGGAGTTGGACTCCTACTTACAGAAATGTTTTGGCTGTGTCCAAGCCTTCTTAAAGGAGTTTGGTCTAAAGAAGTCGACCTAATCATTCAAATTTTCAATTCTGTTCACTGTATAAATTAGAGGTGTTGGAAAGGATGATGGAGCCCTAGCCCAGGCTACCCAGGAAGGATGTAGAGTCTTCTCTGGAGGTTTCCAAATTCCACCTGGATGTTTTCCTGAGTGATCTGATCTAGGTGGAACTGCTTAGCAGTGTGATTGGACTAGATGATCTCTAAAGATCCATTCCAACTCCCACCATTCTGTGATTCTGTGATTCCAGGAAAGATATATCCTCCATAGGTGCCATGAAAAATCCAATCATCAACATTCCATGAATATGTTCATGCTTTATGAATCCAGTTCAAAATCTTTCAGTTGAAAAAATTCCTTATAGAAATCTGGAGTAAAATTTCCAAAACAATAAGGAATTTGCATTTTGTCAAGACATGCCTCGTGATGTCACAGAAGATATCATTAATTACTAGATCTAACACTCATTTGATAGGCAGAGAAATTTTGTTTCAGCTATTCAAATGTTGCCCATTTATACCAGCAGCAAGCATAATGCAAGTTCCCATGAGACTTAAATTTCTGCAGGAACTGGGGATATGTAGTATAAAAAGAGAATTACAAGTTCATTAGGCAAAGCTATCTTTACATCTCAAAGATCAAATAGTTACAACAAAGAACTGCAGACCATGCCAGCATTGCTATTCTTCTCTCCATGTCCTGTAAGTTCTTTTGTTTAGTGTTCTACTGTATTTATAAAAAGATAAATCTATTGGCAGCCTTTTTCATACAAAAATTAAGGAATTTATAGTGTCACCTATTGATACAACACAAAAACATCTAAGAAGCAAAGTGGCTCACCACATATAGGATGGAAAGTGGAAAATATGACCTGTTGAGTATCAGAGAAGGGAATATATCTGTTCACCATGATTTTTAAAGTTTTGTCTTCTTTCTATGAAAGCAAGTATTTTAAATACTTACAAAAGGAAAACCTGTTCTGACCCTTTCTAGTCAGTGCTCAGCAGGATCATAAATCCTCTCTGGCTCCACAAGGCCTTGAAGGAATCATGGAATCACAGAATCACAGAATGTTAAGGGTTGGATGGGACCTTTAGAGATCATCTAGTTCAACCTCCCTGCAGAAGCAGGTTCACCTGGATCAGGTCACACAGGAACATGTCCAGATGGGTCTTGAAGACCTCCAAGGAAGGAGCCTCCACACCCTTCCTGGGCAGCCTGGACCAGGGGTCCATCATCCTCACAGTGAAATAGGTTTTTCTTATACTTAAATGAACTTTTTTTGTTCTTCAATCCCATTACTCCTTGTCCTGTTGCTAGATTCCATCAAAAAAGGGATGCCCCAACCTCTTGACACACATTTTTTAAATACTTGTATGTATTAATGAGATTCCCCCTCAGTCTCCTTCATACTAAACAGCTCAAGTTCCTGCAGTCTTTTCTCATAAGGACCTCCAGTACCCTGACTAAAACAGTTCCCTGAACTATTCAGTCCCCTGAATAAAACAGGAGTTCAAAATTAAGTTCATTCATAAGTTCAGTTGAATTAGGCTAATATAGAAGCAGCATAGTAGTTGATAAGAGTGAGAGAAGGTGTAAAGCTGCTCAAGAATTGTCAATGCAAGATTATCAATAGCAAACGAATGAAAAGTAATAAGCTGTTAAATACAGTTCAGTATCTAATTTCTTGATTTCTTGTGGGATTCTTCCTACAGCAACTGTAGCTAACAAAATTCAAAAAGAAATTAAGCAATCATTAATATCTTGCAATGGTTTCATCACTCCAAATCAGTGCTGTTTAACTTTTAAGATTCTAGTCATAACAGCTATTTCTTTTTCCATTGCAGTCAAAGAAAACACAGTGCCTTCTGAGACCAATTCATCTCACCAGTCACAGACACCTTATCTGTGGATGAAAGGAATTACCTTCTTGAGATGACTATCTTTCTCCATTTAGCACAGGAGAAGACTAGATTACTAGCTTGGAGTAGACATGCAACTTTGAGATAGCTAATGGTAGATGAATACTACTGCTGAGATGCAGGTATGAGATTAAAAAACAAAGAAACAAACCACACCATTTTCATTAAATAAAATATTTAAGTACATGTCTAGTTTGAAGAGTGCGAACAGCTCTGTCAAAGTCAAGTGAATTGTTCACTGAAGATACTGGAATGGAAATGGTATTGACAGAAAGTTTCATTTACCAAAATTCAAATTGGGCTTATTTTCATTTTCCTGAAGGCATTGATAACATAGATGACTCTATGATTCTATAGCTAATGAATGTTTGTATAAACAGTTATAATATTCTTTACTGAAATCTACTCTAAGTAAAAAAAAAAGCAATTTCATCAACAATTAAAAAAACTTATTTTCCTTTGATTTCTGCANAACTTTTTTTGTTCTTCAATCCCATTACTCCTTGTCCTGTTGCTAGATTCCATCAAAAAAGGGATGCCCCAACCTCTTGACACACATTTTTTAAATACTTGTATGTATTAATGAGATTCCCCCTCAGTCTCCTTCATACTAAACAGCTCAAGTTCCTGCAGTCTTTTCTCATAAGGACCTCCAGTACCCTGACTAAAACAGTTCCCTGAACTATTCAGTCCCCTGAATAAAACAGGAGTTCAAAATTAAGTTCATTCATAAGTTCAGTTGAATTAGGCTAATATAGAAGCAGCATAGTAGTTGATAAGAGTGAGAGAAGGTGTAAAGCTGCTCAAGAATTGTCAATGCAAGATTATCAATAGCAAACGAATGAAAAGTAATAAGCTGTTAAATACAGTTCAGTATCTAATTTCTTGATTTCTTGTGGGATTCTTCCTACAGCAACTGTAGCTAACAAAATTCAAAAAGAAATTAAGCAATCATTAATATCTTGCAATGGTTTCATCACTCCAAATCAGTGCTGTTTAACTTTTAAGATTCTAGTCATAACAGCTATTTCTTTTTCCATTGCAGTCAAAGAAAACACAGTGCCTTCTGAGACCAATTCATCTCACCAGTCACAGACACCTTATCTGTGGATGAAAGGAATTACCTTCTTGAGATGACTATCTTTCTCCATTTAGCACAGGAGAAGACTAGATTACTAGCTTGGAGTAGACATGCAACTTTGAGATAGCTAATGGTAGATGAATACTACTGCTGAGATGCAGGTATGAGATTAAAAAACAAAGAAACAAACCACACCATTTTCATTAAATAAAATATTTAAGTACATGTCTAGTTTGAAGAGTGCGAACAGCTCTGTCAAAGTCAAGTGAATTGTTCACTGAAGATACTGGAATGGAAATGGTATTGACAGAAAGTTTCATTTACCAAAATTCAAATTGGGCTTATTTTCATTTTCCTGAAGGCATTGATAACATAGATGACTCTATGATTCTATAGCTAATGAATGTTTGTATAAACAGTTATAATATTCTTTACTGAAATCTACTCTAAGTAAAAAAAAAAGCAATTTCATCAACAATTAAAAAAACTTATTTTCCTTTGATTTCTGCAAATAGTGTTTAAATTTTGAGGTAAAAAAAATCATAATAAGACACATCTGAATGAAATACATTCTTGCACTTGATGTTTATGGTTGGAAGAAAAGACAGATTTTAGTGGAGGAAATTTTCTATGAGACATTTGGGTCATCTCTACCACTTATGCTCTTGAAACTCAATGCTAGTAAATAATTTTGCTGAACCAGCATCCAAACCCAACGTTCTATGTAGATCATACGTACAAAAAAAACGCAATGATAAAGTCAGTTCATAAGTATTTCATCCACTTGATGTAGGAAGAAGAAATAGAAATTCACACAGTATGTTAGGAGTTTAAATTCTTTTTTCATTTTTTATCCTACTTTTCATAAACTATCTTCGTCCTTTGATCCTCATTGATATTTGCCTGATCATCTGCTCCTGAAACATGATGATTCCTTTGATTATTTAAAATATCAGTGGCAGAAAAAAAGCAAATTAAAAACTATTTCCAGAAGAGGAAAATTTATGATAGAGAATATGAATTAACAGAAATCCCCAGGATGAAGGTGAGGAATGCAGGCCAGAAAGTCAAAGTGGAAAAGTAGAGAAGAAAGGAGCAGGGCTGGAGAATAACAGCCAGCTAAAGTCAGTGGGGTAGTCCTATTTACTTAAAAAGGAAAGGAACAGATGATCTTTACAGTGTGTGTTTATTCTGCCGTTGAGCTGGTATTCCTTCTTCCATTTAAGTCAAAGTCTGTGACATGGAGCTCCTTTCACTTTATCTAGTGTCTCCTTCTCCTCTGCATTCCTCTGCTTTTTTTCCCTCCATATAGATGCTAGCTATGCTGAATTCAGTTATGTTGGTGCTTGTATATTTGATTAAAAGATAGTTGGGTGAGTTATTTGAAGTTGTACTAGGAGACAGATTCCATCATTCAAGGGTTATTATTACTCTGTCTCACACTATATTTTTCTCTCTCTCCTAAGGTACTACAGTGCCTATAATGAAGTGAATCCAAATTACTGCTCTAAGACTGGCAAAGATGCTGACATGCACAAAAAATATTCTTTTAACATTGGTTAACTGATTATCCAATGGGATTTTCTATTTCATTTATGGGATTTAATTCTCCCGTGTGTTTTTCTCCTAATGTCATTGTAATGATGCAAAACCAGAAGGCTGGCATGCTTTCTCTCTGCAGAAATTCATCAACATTTAAGAGAGGCTGAACTAGGCTTTGGGTAGTAATAAGGGCAGTCTGATAGAGTAATAGCAACATTGAAGGCATTAGCACCTGTAGGGTAGATTCCCTCCTGTGCCCCTTTTTTCATTATACAAATGTAAAAGGTTATGAGCTTCCCTCAGTGAAAGGAAACAGGATATGGCCGCTTGGCACTTTAGCTATACTGAGGCAACTGTGACAAAAAACAGGTAGGTTAAAGCCTTTGCCATGACAAACTAAATTTGATAATGATATTTTGTCATTAAAAGAAAACTTAGGGATAAATTCACACATATTTATATTTTAAAATATTTAGCTATTTAGAGTTTTCATCTTTATTGGTGTTTTTTCTTTTAGCAAATCCTCTGAAGAGTGAAGTTAGCAGGGAAGGCTCAGCAGTGCTATCAGCAGATCTGGACACTATTTCCTCCCAAATAAGCTGCATTTTTCTTACTATCTTGTAATAAGTATTTTCTCCAATCTCAAATCGTCTCCCAGTCTTTCCATCAGCTTTCCTCATTCTGCTCGCGTAACATTTTTTTCCTCCCTTTTTTAAACTTAGTTCGTACTCTCTCTGTCTCTTAAAATGACTTCACAATTAAATCCTTAGCAAAACTCATTTCCAACTACTCAAGAAATAACATTATGTTGTTTCAAGTGAGCTCAGGTCTCTTTTTGTATGCCTTGACTTTTCTCCTCCTTCCCTGCAACTATTTACCATGTACCCTTCAAGACTGAAGCAATGAAAGTCCTTCTGTATTGGATCACAAGCACTGACTTAGGTATGCTTTTGAAACCAAACTGTGATTGTTAATTCTGAGTAGAATTACACAGTATCTCAGGAAAGGCTTTTCTTCTGTCTTGTACTTGCACTTTTGAGTGCAATTTGACTAATTTTCATGATGTTTTTGAGTGGCCAACTCTAAAATTTGTTCAAATCACATTTTTGTCCTGCTGGAGTTGTAGTGTCAAATATTATAAACCTACTGTAAAGGTGAGCACAGAGCAATCCACATCAAAGTTCTGTAACCTTTAAAATGACTGTGCAAAAAGATGTTGATTTTCAGCTGCCTCTCAATATGTTCTAAAGCTAGGATTTCTGCCCACATCTCCCATCCCTCCATTGTGTTGATGTATAGTGTCACAGACAGAGTAGGATAGTCTAGAGAATTAGAAGCAAAATATTAAGATAAATTTCTATGCTTTTGAAGGTATACATATGGAAATATGTAATAATATTATGGAGGACACTGTTGAGTAGTGGCTTCATATTGTTATAAACACTCCTGTCTACCTGAGCCATTGGGGGAAATTCACATCTGAGGAGGATAAAACAGTTTTTGTAGTGCTGCAGTAAAGAGCATTGACCCAAGAAAAACGGGTCATGGATTGACCAACTTGCTTATGACCAAGAATACTTGGTTTCTAATTTACAAGCAAAGAATAATTTTCTTTCACTTCTTTCTCTGTCTGACACAAAAGTAATTCATTCTATGGGGTTTTTACCAGGCAAAATATCATTTGAGGGGTTCCAGAAGAACTCTAACAGTGAAGATGTCCTCTGAGAGGACCACTAAGTCCTAAGCTATTTCATTTTTTTCAGTCAATGCCAGCTTTGACAAAAGAGGCCTAGATTTGAGTCATCTTACCAGGGTTAGAATTATAGGTACTTTGCAGTGCTGCAGTTCACTTATAGATTCTCTTCCTATCATAAAATCAAGACAATGTTAAATGCAAGTGTAGTCTTCAAATTGGGTCAAAATTAGATCTCTGTACAGAGAGTGTTCACACACACTTAGTGAAGGAGGAAAACTAGTGTACTTTCCAATAGTGCTTGACATTTTTCAAACTTTCTATTAGTTTTCCCAATGAATGATGAGTTAAATTGACTTTATATACATCATCATATTGGTGGCACCCTACCTCTCCCTAATATAAACAGACACAAACTTTCAGACTATTAAATCACACACTATCCCCTTTTTGAAAATTTGTGTTTTCAAAACATCAAAAGACAAAAATCCTGTGGGAAAATTATGCCCCATTCCATAACTTCTTTTGTCACTAAATAAAACCTTAACCCTCTTCAATGCCTTTATAAGGAGCTTTGCTTCTCAGATGCTTTAACCCACCCACTTCCTCTCCACATCCTATTGTCATCTCCTTTGAGGTTTATTTCCCTGTTTGTCCTTTTCAAATGCTAGCATTTGTAAAAAGGATCTTTCAAAGACATTGTTTTCAAATCTTGATGGCAAAAGGTCTTCGAGTGGATACTGCTGCCCACAGGTCTTTTACTCTTTTTGAAAAGGAATAAAAAAAATAACAAATATTAAGCATCTAGAATGGACTTTTATTGGGTTTTTTTGTTTTTGTTTTTTAAGTAGCTTCTTTGTTTCTTTTCCAAGGTTTAAAAAAATGATGTTTTCCAGGGAAGTGATTTCTTCCACTGAAATTGACATGAATTCTGTCTTTAAAACAGGTGGAAGTAGAAGTTGGCCTAGACTAGTTTGTACTGTTCAAAGACATATTATATAACTACACAGCCCAAGACAGGTCTTGCAAACTTCATGAGAATCAATAGGAAAGTTCTGATTTTGATTTTTTTTAACAGTACAGAAATGGAAATTATTTTATGCCTAAAAAGTGCTCGCCCATTCCTTTACTTAATGTGAAAACTTGGCATTTCAGTATATATACTTTCAGGAGCCAGGTCAAATATTTCATAGTCAGGATTTGCAGCTCAGGTAATGCAGTGTAAATCAAGAGTAATTTCATTACAGATAATTAAGTTAGTATACTAGTATAAGCCCGGAAGAAGTGTGTGAAGATTGAAACCCTATAATTACATTTGTTTCCAGAACAGATAGAGCATCATCGATATTTAAAAGGACATTGTTCAATAAATTAGTAGCAAATGAAATAGTGCAAAGAAAAGAAGCTTACAAGCGATTATCTCCATAGACCTGCTTTAATAATATATTTTTTAATTTATTTAATCTTTGCCTTAAAAACATGAAGGCTCAAACCTACTAGCACAACCTGACACTGTCACATTTCCTGTGAGAAAAATGAATTGAGAAAATTCATACAGGTTAATGAATTAGCAAAAATACTTTTTTTTTTTTAACTTGAGATAGGACTTTGCTCTTTTTTTGTAATAAAACCAGAAATCTTTAATTATTCTTAGTATTCAAGAAAACTTTTAACAAGGTATTTTTGAACTTTCAAATAGGACATTTTTGAACTTTGGGCAGATTTATCACCGTTTGTAGATTCCTTGTAAGTTATACCTAATGATTTGAGTGTCCAAGGTTAAGAATAAATGGCTCAGGAAATAAACTTAAGTAGGCAGTAAATAGAAGAAACAAATACTGAAAGAGCATTCTGTTCTAAAGTGTTGTTATTGAAAGAGATATGGATGCCTGATTAACCAGGAGAAACCAAGTTGTTCTCTGAAAAATGTCTAACTCCAATAAATCTAATTACTAGTTTAAATGATAATCAGGACCTTTTTTTAAATGATGGGATTAAAGTAATTTGTACTTAGCAGTTTGTCTGCACTTAACCTTTATTTATTTTGAATCTGATAGGATCTTCATTAGTTCCCAACAACATGTTAACAAGGAAACAAATGGAATAACAAATTAATGAAATTTATCTCAAACTAATGAAACTATAAAAATATTATCCTTGTTTAATCATAATTTTACTAGCATCTACACCTCATTTTTGCAATATACTTGAACAAGACTAACCCAGTTTTTAATCCCAGTATTCGGTAATCTTTAGTCATTGACTGGCAAATAATTTGAAGCTTCCATTTTTAGAACATTCTTCCTCTTAAGTATTCCTTTGATTTAGATTGATGCAATTGTACATTGCCCTTTTTCAGTCCTGAGTCCTCTATTTCTCATTCTCATTCAGATGTTTTAGATGTCTGGTTCATATCTCATCATTTTGCTGTATGATAACAGACGTTAGATTTCATCCTCGTCAACTTCCAGATTAAGGGATAAAACTAAGGGGTAAACTTTTGGATTAAGGGATAAATTAGGAAATAGTTACCTGGGCCATGAAATCGGTGAGTTAGCAAAGTATGTAGATTTATTAGCTTTGGTTCTTGGGCTTATTTCAAGACTAAAGGTGAATGGGTCAAAGGAAGGGAAATATTATCTTTGTGTTTTCTTAACCCCTGGATTTATTGGAAAGATAACTTGCCATTGGAAAAAAATATAACGTAACATCGTGACATTCTAATTTGCACCATCTGTTGATAATTTCCCACTACCTAACGTGTCAAATGTGAAAGGCTGAGAGGACAGAGCAAAGATGGATATGCTTGGTACATGCCAATCAGTTTTCTTTGTAATAGAGGAGATCTACAGGAGCCGAAAAAGAACTCAAAATACTTTGGGAGCCATAACAGAATCAGCAGCATGAGCTACTAAATTGTGACAAAACATAAACTGGAGAGAAGGACGTCTGTCTCCCTGTACTTTGCACTAGCAGCCATACCACATCTCTCTAATTTGCATTTTTCCTCAAGGGTGTTATTTAACAGAATACAGTACACAAAACCAGAATATGTTGTTTCTCAGTCCTGAAGATATTTCCCCAAGTATGCAAGTTTAAACTCTCTTGTGAAAACTGTGCCTGTACAGCCACACAGTTCTTGGATCAGCGAAATCGGAATTGATGCTATTTAGGCTGTACTTATTTATAAGGCCTCCCTACTACAAGTTTGTGTTGCTAAACAGCTGGAAGTAGATGAACCACTCAGTTGAATCAAAATAAACAACTTTTAAGAATGAAACTATGAAGATTGTTGTAAAATAAAGTTATATTAGTTCTGTCATAATTTTTTCTCAGGCTGTGGATGGATACTGAAGAAGTCCAGAATTCCAGATGTTACTTTTCCTCATCTGGAAAGTACAGTCTTAAAGACTGGTGAATGGATTAGCTCTCGTGAATGTTTCCTTGTCTGTTTCAAACAGCCATCTTGTGGAACAGGCTGCCTTCCTTGGAGGTCTTCAAGAGTCCCCTGGACATGTTCCTATGCCACCTGATCTAGGTGAACTTGCTTCTGCAGGGGGTTGGAATAGATGATCTCTAAAGATCCCTTCCAACCCTACCATTCTATGATTCTATGATCTTCTGGGTTAGCCTGAAGAGTTTGAATAAGAAGTACTGCATAACTCTTACCATTGGGACAGTTGAGAATCTAGGAATTCTGACTAACGAGTGCTAAGAAGTAGATTTTGGCTCTTCTACTTGTAAGAACAATTTTCTCTTTGTTCAGCCTAATTCTATATTCTGAATAGCAGGAGCAGCTAGTTTTACTACTAATGCTAGGTTTTGTTGTTTTTTTTTTTTAATTGATTCACTGTTGAACATTTTTGCCCATCGAAAGTTTTTTTTAACAGTCAAATGTTTTTTGACATTTTCTAAAAGAAATCAAATTCAACACTCTTTAACAACCAAGATAGTTATTCAACATGCCTATGGCTTTTCTTCGTTGAGAAATGAGGTGTATTATATCTTAAAGAAAAGAAACATATAATCTGCATAGTTTTTTAATTAAAAATCTAGATCTTTCACATTCCCTAGTGTTATGTATGTAAATGTTTTTATTTCTGTATATGTTCATATATAAAGACTCTAACTATGCTGCATAAAATTGTACTGATAACATAGATACAGAAATATCATTAGGCTCAGTTGCTACAACTGCTTTTGCATTTCTGTATGATCAAAAAAAAATTGTAGGAAAAAGATCTGTGGCTGCTCTGATAGCTCTGTGGCTGTGAGAATAACTGTAAATCATGTAAATGCAGTGAAAATTATAAAAACTGAAGAAAAATAATCATGTTAACAGGTTAAAGAGCCTTGTACCAGGAAAGGTATGAAAACCTTCCTCATATCTGAAGACAGGGAGTTTGAAAGCAACTACTAATGGTTGAAGGTGAAAGAAAATATATTCTTTCTGTTTGCTTACCCTTGGTAGAGTTTAAATTGTTTCAAGATGAAAGAGTTTTTGTTGGAATTGAGCTGATTTAAATCTGTTTGCTCTGCTGCTGCTCTTTTTATAGCCTCTGTAACATTAGCTTCTGCTCAGGTAACTGTTTGCTAATGGGCAATAGACCACCAGCTAATTCCAGAAAGAACAAAGACAGATATTGTACAATCAATATTCAGGTAGGGATGAACAGATTCTCAATTTTCTGTTCTTGCCATTGACTAGAGCAGCTACACAACACCTGCAGCCAGACAACCTTAATAGTGATAATCCCACAAATTAACCAACTGTGGGTTTGTTCCATATTTAGAGACTTTCAAGAAAATGTTGTAATGCTTTATAAAACACTATGACCAATTTCACTCTTTCATCTTAACAAGTTCAGAAAATGAATCAGTAGGGAAGAATTACATAATAAAATCCTACTAAATTTACAGACTTAGTATAGATTTTGTCAATATAGTCTGTTGCTTGCATCAAATATCAACTACTTTGCCTACTAAAAAAATCTCATTATTTCATTTGTTGGATTCCTGTAATGAAAATTACAATACCAGCTAGTCACCAAATCAACATGAATCACTGATTGTCGAGATTGTTTTTGGTAAATAATTACTATATAGACTGTTTGGTCATGGCACACACATACAGAAGTGATTATCCGTTGCTTATCTGTTCTTCAATTCACATTATAAGTAAAGATAAATGAAGAGTCTGCTTGTTACTATTTTGAAAGATCAACTGCTGGTAAACTAGAAGAAACAAACAGTGAAGTCAACTACTCTATAGAATTCAGGAACTTGAATGGGAAAAGGATCTGGATTTTATTTAATCCAAAGGGACAAACTCAACTGAATCACATAACCAAAGGGAGAATGAGGATTAATCCTTCAGTATTCCATAGCTAACTGGATAAATAAGAGACTCTAAGAAATATTGGAATGAAAAGAGATGAAATGCAGACATAAATAAAATATAGGGAGAAAGGTAAAAAAAATGGAGAAACTGGGAAGGTTTACACTTCTATACCTCCTTTGAACTGTCTGTAAGTCGAGCCATAAGAAATTGCTTCAATTACATTAAGAACCAGGAGTAATAGACAATGAGAATAGGAAAATATCTATTTAAATTCATATTTTTCTCAGTTTTCTATGACATTGACAACACTGAGCATGACGACAAAGGCAAAATGATGAGCATGTGAAGAGAGGCTGAGAAACAAAAATCACCACAACTGAGGTAGACGCAAAATATAGAGATGTTAAATTGTTGAAATAAAGGAACCAAAAAAAAATTTCTATTCCAGAATCTGGAGCAAAATGAAACACAAAATTGGAGACTTCACTGCCAGAATTTATAAGATTTTTTTATTTCCTGAGTTGTTTGATATTAGTGGAGAGCAGAAGATAAAGCATGAAAAGCAGAGTGACGACCCATTAGTCTGGTAAATAATAATATACAAAGCTTCTTCTGAAAGTCATTTTGAAAGAAAGAGTAAGGTGTTGCCAGTCTAACCTGATAGAATTCATTGAAAATTAATTTATTTTCTCGATAGGAAAAGAGAACAGATCTAATCAATGTGATACCACACAGGAATTGTTAGTTAAGAAGCAGAGAAAAAAAAAGGGATTAATCTGGGAATTATAAAGTGGGGAAGGGACTAAAGGAAGGGTGACAACAAGAGTAAAGAACAGGAATAAACTCAGGTAGAAGGAGGCTGACACTGCAGTTCCTCAGTGAATGGTCTCTTGTGTAGTTTTATTAATATTTTCTCTAATAACCTTGAAAGAAATGTGATCCTGTGTTAAATGAAATATGTAAGTTATTAGGAAAATTGGGATATCACACAGAAAGTATTGGATGACCCTGAACACTGGAAAAAAAACAGGAATAGAATAAAATTCAGTTGTATGAAATCTATGGTCATGCATTTAGGAATTAATAATATTTTTTTAGTAAATCAGGAATTAATCATTTGGAAATGACTGAGGAAGAGAATTTATCTCTACACTTCAGAGACAACTATGTACCGTCAAGATAGCATAAGCATGGGAAAGGCAAATGTGATCCTATGAAGTATCATTTGAAACATTGCTAGAGATGGATAGGGATCAATTACATCGTAGAAGGCCAAGAAAAAATGTCATAAAAAATTCTCTACATAATCTTGATCACCTAAATCAAGAGAAGATGCTGAAATGTATTGGAGAAAACCCTCTTACAAAAAGAAACAAACTGTTCCTTGTTTAGACACAGAAAAGAAGGCCAAGAAGCACTGTAATTATATACAAGGAGTAAACAACAGGGTAAAAAAAAAAAGGATTAAACTGTTGAAGTTAAGAGATAATGTTGACACAGGAATAAAAAAAAAAAAAAGAACAGTAGTCTCACTGTGAATAAATACAGGAACAAAAGAAGAATAATATATCAGTGATAAGAGCAATGACGTTTTCTACAGGAAGAGCAGAGACAAAAAAAAAACCCAAATGTGACCTATTTTTAAAGGGAAATTTGTTTAATTTGTTATAGTATTATGTGATATAGATACTTATAAAATCAGGAGCTGAACTGCGTTAAAGATACTTTCACCCTAGTCCTATATGTGTCAGGAGATTGGGGCACCCTTTTTTTGATGATATCTAGCAACAGGACAAAGGGTAATGGGATGAGGCTGGAAAACAAAAAGTTTTGTTTAAATATAAGAAAAAACTATTTTACTGTGAGGATGACGAAGCAGTGGAACAGGCTGCTCAGAGGGTTTGTGGAGTCTCCTTCCTTGGAGGACTTCAAGACATGCCTGAACATGTTCCTGTGTGACCTGATCTAGGTGGACCTGCTTCTGCAGGGAGATTGGACTAGATGATCTCTAAAGGTTCCTTCCAATCCTACCATTCTATGATTCTCTGACATTCCTAAGTATTTCTTGATTTACTAGTAAGATGGACTTATCATTGGCTGATGTAAATCAAAATTACAGATTTCAGTGCATTGTCATTCTGCAATCAACAGCAGAAGTATACAACTTCTCATTGAATTTCATTTAGCACATCGATTCAGAAGTGAAATTGGAAGTCTTTGTTATGTTAGTACATTTCCAGTTTTTATTTTATATAAATTTTCTAAAACAAAGGGGAGGTTTTCTGTCTGAAATTGGTGCTGGTTTGCTATGGTATTTTTTATTCACCTTCCAGTTTTTATAAGGTACATTAGCAACTGGCAAGATTGCAGGTGTGAAGAGTCTGTGGCAACATGCTGTTTCAAGACTTTCCAGGGACTCCAGTTAGAACTGTGCATGTCCCATTGGGAAGGTAGGAACCATCTGTTTATAATGGGATAAAGCTTCTGTTTCTAACCCTGCAGGACTGCAAGACATTGAACTTACAGTCTGTCTTACATTTAAAGACAGAATGCATTTGGAAAGGACGTTTGGGAGGAAGGAGGAAGCAATTCTCTGATTATTACTTGAAATGACTCTGAACTTGAGAACAACAAAAATAATCCATGAAGAAATGATACAGTGCAGAAGAGATTAAAACATTGCATTAACTTAATTTATCACAGTGCTCCAAAATTAGGACACAGTTAAACTCATGACATGGTTACCACTCACAAAGTAGGTTAAACAGTCAATTCACTAGAAGAAAACCAATTCTAGACTTTGTCAGTTGAGGATGGTGCATCAAAACTTTCAGGTATCCAAGTATCTACAGGTAGTTACATTGTGAGGATAGAAAAATGCAAACTGAACTTAGTAAAATTTTCTAAGGAAAAAGCTGAATATGTAAAAACTCTAAGATCTCCACTGAATATTATTTATTGGACAATAAATTCAAGCAAGACAAAGCAAAAAGGTGAAGCAACACAATGAAAAACACTATTCCCCTCTATTGATGCTTCAGTATGAAGAGGATATAGATAATTTTCCTACTGCCTAACAGAGATTATTAAGTACTTTCACTCCAAACTTGTGGGGAAATAGTTGTTGCAAGAAGATGCTGCAGAAATACCTAAATTCTCTGCACTCTCAGTGGTGTGAGAACGTGTTTCTGGAGGCTTGGAGTGGAATATATTGTATGCAACACATCAGATTCTGTTGAGGAGTAGAGAGGGACCTCTTACTGGCAGCATTTTACATACTGCCAGTATTCTATATTGACAGTATATGGAATAGACGTCTCCTTCCATCGTGTCAGTCTGAAATAAAGATTTTACTCTTTTTACCTCTTTTCCTGAGAATTCAGGAACAAAGAAGAAACATGAATTGTGTTCATCTTTTGAGATCCATCCTGCTCACAGCTGCCCTTGCCAAATTGCTGACCACCCTTTGTATAGAAAGTTAGCAATTAGGGCAGCCTTGGGAGATGAAAGCAGGATGCCAGACCCAGAGTATGGACAACATTTTCATTCTTATTCTTCTAAACCATCTAGTTCCTTTCTTACACAATAAGAACCAATATTTCTTTCCACTTGCTCTGCGACTGTTAAATGTTTGATAGTAAAGAAGCTGAGGATGGAAAAACTCCACAGACCTGATGGTTTGCGTACTCCGCCAGCACGTCCAGTCCCATTTTTTGAGTACCTTGAGACCTAGAACAGGCTTCTAGCACTAGTCTAGATCAATCCTCTATAGAAAAAAAAATCAAGTTACAAATCAACAGCCAGAATGTGGGAGGATGCTAATTATAGTCCTATGGTTCGTGTTGATCAAGCTTCTCTATAGATTTTGACAGAATTCAGATACCTATTTGCACTGCGCAGTGTGAATGCAGGTCCCACATCAGGGCAATTAAAATTAAACACCCAGGGGGCTTTAATGTAAGAATAAAATCACCTCATTTAATGCCTTAGGAATTGGGCTATTTCCATAAATGCATAGGTGTTGGATTTTTTTTTTTTAGGGACTTGGATGGTGTGTAGGCAGAGTGTGTGTCACCTCAAATTCATGGTTGTGGATTTTCAAAACAACTGCAAAGATGTAAAGAATGGATTTTAGAAGTTGACAGCTTGTCTGTTTCTCGCACATAAGCAACATCCCTGTAAATAGGCATATTCACCATAGGAAGAACTGGCTTTCCTTTAACTTCATTTTCTATTTTCTTTAAAGAATTTAAGAGTGTGTGTCTGTACCTATGTGGATATACATATGGATAATAATACACTTTTATGGCATGAGTTTAAAAGCCAAATAACCTATATAATTTATTTATTCTGCAATTCAGTGCAATCCATTTTAAAAACTTCTACTTTTAAATATAATGCAACTAGGGATGGATTAATGAGGTTTAATATTATGAAAAGAAAATTAATTACATATGTGGAGATAATATTTTACAAAACAAGCCAAGTGGACTATTGTCCATTAGAAACAACACAAGGCAAGCGAACTATTGTCCATTAGAAACCTGAGTTCTGTGGAGGTTCAATGGTGCAGCTGAATTAACTGTTTTTATTAGCACATATTTATAGCTTTCAAAGCCTTGGAAATTCTGTTTTCTTACAAGATATTATTGGCATATATTGGAAAGCTCACTCAAACACATTTGGCCCTGCTCAAATCCCTGTGATAATCATCATTCCCAAATGTCAAATATGCAAGGTTATAAGAGCAACAAAATTGTCAGAAACATGGAATTCATGCACCAAATGAAATTAGGTACCTATTCTAGTTAGGTCCCAACCCTGTTAAAGAGTTCGCATTCCTATCTTTAACTGTGTGAATAGTCATATTGATTTCATATTCAAAATCTTCACAGGATTAAGGTTTAAATTGGGGTCAGATGTCTCCAGTCACTTTGGTTGCCCTTCTTGAACTCTATGGCACTACTCATGTGCTCAATATTAAATGTTTGCAAGGTCAGGGTCTGTCTGGAAATATCAAAAGTGAAAGCATATATGATGGAGAAGTAATTTTGTATACAATAGGCTTTAAAAAAAAGAATCATAGAATACTAAATATTAGAGGAGACCTTTAAAGATCTTCAAGTTCAACTCCATGCTAAAGCAGGTTCATCTCAATCAGAAACGCATTCAGGAAGGTTTTGAAAATCTCCAGAGAAGGAGTCTCCAAACCCTCTCTGGCCAGCCTGTGCCAGGACTCCCTCACACTTACAGGAAAGTTTTACCTCATGTTCAAATTACAAAGGCTTTTCTTTAGATTCAAGCAATGCAGATGCTTAGACCGATTTGTACAAAAGGTGTTGATTAATGGTCCCTAAGGAACATATTTTCTGATATCAGTTTGGATTTTGTCTCATGAGATTTAGAAAAGCAAAATGGGATAGACTCATAGAAGAGATTTGGACTCCAGTCTTCAGACTATACAGCTGCATAATAACCCCAAATAGTCTACAGTGAATGCAGATGTATATCTTTCAAACACCTGAGGAAATCAGGGCACCTAAAAGAGAATGCAGGGGTGTGACTATAGCTCTGTGACAGCCCGAGCTACTCTAACTGCTGTTCTTGTTTCTTCTTCTGCTGTTGGGTGAGATTTCCTTGCTCTAGCTCTGGTACTGTTCCACTATAGGCTTTACTAAGGTTCTTCTGTGGACTATCAGTCACTTCTACTGTCAAATTTTCTGTAAATGTAGTTAAGGCCATTCAAGCATCCAACAAGCGTCAACCCCCTTGGACATCACAGTAATGTGGGGAAGAAAGAGAAGGAAAAAAGCTTCCGTAACAGGCTTCCAGCATCACTAGAAACTCCTACAAGATACATGCCTCCAAAGACAGTACTTCAGCCAGTGGATATTCATTTTTCAGAAATTCAGGTTTTAAGTCTGCAATATTGAAAAAAATGCCTTAAGTGGAAATTCACAAATCTTGGATTAAGTGTTAGCATGAAAACTAGTGCCTGTATAATAAATTAGAGTTAAGTATGTCTTTTTTTCTTGTTTTTTTTTTTAATAAATATTCTTTTGTTCTGCTTTGTCTTCTTTATCCCACTTAAAGCACTCACAATATAGCAAGAAATATTCAATTCCCACTCCCTGCTCCCCTTTCTTTCCCAAAGTGGTATAAATGATCATTTGCTATGTAAGTTGAAACCCTGGTTAAAGAGAGGGGAATACTTTCATTTCTACATGGTGAAACTGTTACACCCTTTCTGGATTATTTACACACTCCCTTGAGAAGGCAATGATCCCATATTCCACGTGAGTGCTCTAACCGGCAGACTGACGAATCATTCTGTTCTCCCTCTGGCCCTGTAGATATCCGATTATTTCCTGGAAAGTGAAACAGAAGAGGCTGAAAAAATCCCATCCTGGAACACCACCTCCGTGGTAACCCCCAGACAGGTGTGTGTTCAGCCTGCACAAGAGTCAAAGCTTAGCTCCTGAGCATTTCACCAAGCACTGAATTGCCCTTTTAAAGATATGGCAGCTTTGCCTTTCTTACAGATTGGAGACAATATGAACCTATGCAGGTAAAATAGGTCTGAAAATATGTATTTTATTAATCAAGCTGGGATTTAGGCAGGATCTTGACACCTTGCTATTTAATGCTAACAGAATTAAACTTTCTCACATGCCAGGATTAAGTGCTTAAGAGACTTTACTAATGCGAATTTAGGCACCCAAGGGCTTTAACCTTGGCTCCTAGAGTTAGGTCATGAGGTTGAAGGTTGTGCAATGTAGTGGTTATAACAGCGATGTGCTTTATCATTCAGATATGAAATCTTTCTATCATTCATAACTCCATCTGGAGAATTTCCTCTTAAGAACAGAATCAGTTGAACCCAATCCTACAGTTTAGAAAAATTATATTTAATAAACAAAGATGACAGGTATGACTCTGAATGCAGTTTGCAAGTTTCTTTACTTAGCACAAATATGTTAAATTATTTAATGCTTTAAAACTATAAACAGACTCTAAACCAATCACTGATTACTAGTTCTAGAAGGAAAGGGTTTTTTACATAGCATTGTAAGTTGATTAGTTATTTTCTCTTCCCCTAAGCAGTTTTAGTGAAAGTTCTTCTGTTTTTTCATATGTTATCTTTTTGAACTCAGCATCCCCATCAGGATACACACGTCAGCATTGCTTTTCCAAGTATGTGCCAAGCAAAAAAATCAGACAAAGAAATTGTAAGGTATGCTTAAAACACACACCGAGAACTAAAGGACATAATCAGCTTACTTGGATTTTACTAACGTGCCTGTCTACTCATTTCATAGGAATTAAAATAAACTCCAAATATAAGTCATTTAGAAATATGGATTTTTGAAAAGCCTGCTAAAGGTGAATACTTAAGTCATGCAAGCACTTTTGAAAATCTCACCCCGCAGACAGGATTCATCCCTCTTAGTGCAGCTATATAAAAACTAGCCTAGCCTAAGCAAGCTGTCTTGTCTCCTTTTGTAATCAGTGCAGATAGATAGGCATATCCAGAAGACATTTTTTTTTTCATTTCTGTGGAAGAGCAGAAATCCAAGGAGAAGTCTAATTTTTATATGATTAACCTCAGGTGAGATGAGTCCTGCCTTTGCCTTTCTGACTCTCAATTCTCAAGATTAACAGGATGAATATTTTCTGAGTTATTAAAGAGAAATCACCAAAACTCAAGTATGTGTGTATACTTCTACTTCGTTCTACTCTAATACACTTCTACACATTTTACTTCACTCCTCACTGGCGTAGACTGCTGACATGCTGGCTAAATCACTTAAAAGTTTTCAAGGCTTTGGATGATAATTGTAGGAGGGGTGGAGTGTGCAGTGTGTTAAAAGTTCAAAAATGCTTGGTTTGTCCTTCTTAATTTTCCCTGTTTCTTCTCGATGTGTATATGAGGGCAATAGTGCATGTAGTGCAACTAAACATTTGAAAGTAAAGAAGTGAATATTGGTTTTAATTAACATATTTCATTTACACTTGATAAAATTCTGTATCAGTTTCCTGTGATGTTAATTTTCACTGCCTTATTAAAATGTTCATTACTCAACATTTTCTTCTACATTTTTCATTCCAAAGCAAAATAAAACTCTCTATATATTTACCAATATCCAAAAAGATTTATAACAGCTTCAAATTTCTGTAATTGTAATGAAATATTAAACAAAAAGTCCGTATTTTGGTACAAATTAACCCTTTAACACTGAACTGGACACTGAAGTGGCAAAACAGACACTCATTACATCTTGTACAAAATATATCCAGAAAATCTTCTTTATTTTAAAGAAAACCTTCATCCTATACACATATTACTTCAGCCCATCCTTTAACACATCTCTAAAGCTTTGTAAGCAATCGAAATACTTAGTAATAAGTATATTTTCTGTGACATAAAACACTTTCTGGCACTTTATAATAGCTCTTTTAATGTGTATTTCCTTTGTGATCATAGCTTCTCAGCACAGTTATTTGTGTGTATGGATATATCTGACTCTGGAAGCAGCTGTGTGCGGGATTCAGCTGATGGTAGCATAAACTACATCTTTTCCTGATTCATCTGCGACAGAAAGAAGCTCAGATTTCTGTAGCAGTTTCACCAGCACAAGTCAAAGGAATCTCAGATGCAGCCAGCGAGGTGACTTTGCATTCCCTGTAGTCCAAGCAGTATATTTAGCATAGGACCACAATTCTGGAAGGCGGCAGCTGAGCCACTGGAATTGAGTAGCAGAGGTTCCAGGAATGAGAGCTGAGCAAATCTGGGAATAGAAACTAGTGATATCTGCCTTCTTCAGGTGTGCTTATTTAGTTCATGTGGCAGTCAAAACAAATCCATCCTCTTTGCTATTTTAACATGATTCTGAGACTACTTCATGCGTGCCTTCACTTGTGTTATATTCATATTTCTTATTTTCAATCATTGATGCCCGAGTGAGACCAAACTGTTCCTTGCAATGGAGTGTAAAATACCGATCTGGCAAGAAAAAAAGGGCATTTTATTATTATTTATTGTTGTTATTGCTCTTTTCTGTCAAATCCCATCTTGCTGGTTTCTTTTACCTTTGCAGAGTACACTCCCAAGCCTTCCAGAGCTGTCTGCTCACTGCCTATCACAAGCAGACAGAAACACCTGGGTGCTCATCCTGCACAGCTGTACACATGCCACTGCCCAGCCATCTGCAGAGTGCTCCATATGGCTATTTTTCCTGTAGAGTGGGCTGACAGGCAGCTCCATCCAAGAGGGGATGTGTGTTGTGTTATTGCAAAACATTGCACAAGGATTAGCTACAATAAGAACAGTGTCAAAACTTTGCTCCAAGCCCAATCTTTATTGAGAGTTCAAGGAGATTTAGTATATCTGTTTGATTGGGGGGAGAGGGCATTTTTTTTGAGTTACTGTTCTTTCTCTTGCCATCTGTGAACAGAAGTGCCAAAATGCCATTACAGTGGCTGCTTTTGCCATGTTTATCCCAGGTCTGCAAATGAAATACATTGAAAATTCCATTTCAGAATTCATTCATGTGAGATTAATTCTAGCTCAGCCTAGATAATGGGTAGGGATACAGGTGTCTGAAAAGCAAACAACAACAAAAAAAATCAACTGAATACGGAAAAGTCAATAAGAGTGAAAGTCATATGGTTCAGAAAAAAAATTAAATCGGGTAGGAGACATCATCTTAACACTGAATGTAATATCCTTACAAGCTGGTTTGATGTTCCCCTCACCTTGTCATTTTGTGTATGGTATAAACTAACTAAAACCACTGACACAGTCACTTTGGGATATGGTGGGGACAAAGGAGCTAAGTCACTGAGAGAAAGAAAAAGCGAGCGAAAACATCAGCTGATGTGAACTTGCACAACTTCGATGACTTCAAAGGAGTTACAATGATGCCTTAATTAAGATTAATTGATGCTGTACAACTTACAAATATTCACATTGCTGAATTATATTTTTGCCTCCGTTCCTCCTCCTATTTTCTTCCTGAATTTTCACCACTGGCTCACCACATAAGAATTACAATGTGACTATTAGAGATGGCATTACATTTTTAACCTACATAGTCATAGGCACAAAAAGATTTCTCATCAAAAGAGAGCTGCAAGCAACGTCTTCCCCTCCTCCTCTTCCTTCTTTCCAGCTCAATTAAGAAACAACATATTTTTCCTCTCAGTGCCTGCCTTTTATCTATCCCTCTTCTCATGTTTCTCTGTTATTTTTTTCTCCTTCATGGCATAGCAGTGGCACTGAATGCTGATGAGATAATACTAAGTTTAACCCCACATAGTCCTTTTCCTAATTTCTTTAAGTATTAGGAACATGACCTGCATTTTCTGAGGTTTCCTGTTAGCCCAGGGAGCTGATACAAATCTCAAGATGTCCCTACTGACTCCAGGATCAGAGATATGGAATAATTCTGCTCCCTGATGAGACAGAAGTTGGAAAACAACATACTTTGCATCAAAAGCTTCTGGTGGACACTGACAGACTTTTTGTTTTTTTTCTTAGTTTACCCTAAAAGTAAACCAGGGAGACTTATTTCCAAGACAATCACTGCTCTATACAAATGTTTTCTATCATCACAGTTTTACATATGAATCATGAAATTTTGTAACAAGTATTTTTATGAGCATCACTTTTGTCACACACTGAAACTATAGACGTTAGAGAAATGTCTTATGTCTGAATTCTTTTACCTTTTGTAATATTCGAATGATGGATGTTTGAAAAGTAGTAAATACAATGACATGATATTTTTTCAATAAAACAACTTAGTTATTAATGTTGCAACTAATATCTTGTGCTACTACTGAGATTTGGTGATATCACTGAGGTCAGAAGCTTAACTTCAGTGGTATTTATAACAATTTGAAAGCTGACCTAGTGAAAGAATTTCCTTCATAATATGGATAGGTATGTTAATTTCAAAAGAATGGTTTTGCTGTTATAATACTCTTTCTGCAATATCTGCTATAAAACAGAGGTTCTTCCATGCCACTCAAACCCACGTATTAATTTGAAATGCCTGATAGTTAAAACAAGAATAAAAATGAATGAAAAATTAACAAAGCTTTTTTGTTTCTTGCAGAAGAGTGAAAAATGTTCTTCTGAAATTTCTTCATATACTGAGTTTCCAAATATATCAAAATGTAGGAAAGTAAGCTAAAATTTTTAAGTTGTAAGGAAGGATTACACTGCTGGATGCAGTGGTTACCTGAATAACCTTTAAGAACAGTATCTTACCAGTTAACCACTACCTTGTGACAGAAAAGTGTCACTATTGAACATAACTACTAAAGCTAAGATTTCTTTGTGATTATTGCAGACAATATTATTAGCTCTCCATACATTGTGCCTTAACTTATAAAAACTTTTGCTCATAAAAACAAGTATGAAGACAGTATAATTTGTTAATGGGGGACACAGTTTTCAGCATCATCTCTGGGAGCACTGGGAACACTACCCTTAATGAAGGATCACATTCTTCAGAGCAGGGCTTATTGCTGGGTAGAAACTACCATCCTAACTTAGAAACATAGGATATTGGTTTCAGATACACTGAAGATAGATTGAAATCTAATGTTCTACAGGTGATAATATGAAACAATATTAACCTGGATATGTAATAAACTTTATGCATATAATGCAGCCATTGTGTCAACTAGGGAGCCAAGAAGAAAGTCTTTCAATACCACAGTTGTTTGGTTGTTTGGGGTTTTTCTTTTCAACTGCAAACATCACAGAAAAGGTCCTTTTTAACAATACTGACTGTGTATGAGAATGGGAATTCTGACACTACTGCATAATTAATTTATGTTCTACAGATGTTAGAGAAAAATCAACCAGCCATATAGGAATAATGGATCTTTAAAGAATGGATTAATTGTCCTTGTATTTGCCAGCGAGATCCTACAGAAATAGTTATTTTTAGAATGAATTTCAACTCTCAGCTTTAGAAAAAGGATGCCTGGTACCTAATAATTAGCAAAGTAGAATCTAGACACCAAATTATTATAATGTACATATTCATTTCATTAGATTCACACCACCGTGTGGTGTAAAGCGGGAATAATTAAACACCAGATGGTGGTGTAAACTCCAATAGCTAGAGCTCATGCATAATGCATGAGGATGGGATTTACTGTTGTTTTTATCCATTTGGAGCCATTATGCTACTCTTGGACCCCAAATGATGTCTCGGAGAAAGAGATCTCTCTGGATTGAGAACTCCTCTATACCGAACAATTTGTTCATTTGCTCTGTCACATCCTCATCAGTTATCTTCCTGCTCAACTTCCAGAATTTCTGAGAACACATTATTTTCTGGCAGCGCTCACAAAACTCCTGAGCTTTTCCATCACACAGAAGCACCGGAGCTTATGGGATATCATTTTATGTTTCTGCCAGAAGATTAGGACCTTTGGAAATTGAATCTGATTTTTAATGATTGTAGTGTCACATTTCCAGCCTGAAATACTTTTAAAATGTCATTAACTGATGTACCATTAATCATTCAGATTTTTTTGACCATTAAAATAGCTTCTCTTTTTTTTTTTTTTTTCATTAAAGAAGTAATGAATATGAAAGAGAAGTGAAGACAGGATATATAGTGTATTAATGTCTGGAATGAAGAGCATATTAGTATGCTTAATTCTCCTTCAGTCACGACATTCCACTTAGGTGTTTATATTGCTCCTGAGTGAAACAAAGGCAGTTAAAAAAGAAATGGGTAGTTCCTCCCCTAATCAAGTCCTGGTAAAAGAAAACAAGGACTTCAACATCTGTATCTTTTGCTTGTTCACCGCTACCAAGTAAGTCAAAATGAGGCAGGCTAGAAATCAAGGTACACTCTTTTTAACTTCTTCAAGTGAAAACACATTCTTGATAAAGACTTTTGATGTCTGCGGCATTCACAGAAGCTGTCATCTCATCAGAAGATAACATCAATTTGCCCACTCTGTGCCATTGCATGAAGGGCATAGGATCTAGTGAAAAGTTGATACTGATTAGTCCTGCTTCCCTGGATCTGACAGTTCACATCACCTTCTGGTACCCAGTCTGCTTGTCCAGAAAATCAGAACCAGGATGCCAGAACGTCCAGCTGTTTCACAGATATGACAGCTATACACAGTAGCAACAATTCCCATGCTGTTATTTCTCAACAAGCCTTGTGAAAGAAATGTGTCTTCCAGCATCCTTTTGAAATATGAGGCATTGCATGTCTGGATGACACTCAGCACACATCCAGAAAGTAAGTGTATGAGAAACAGAGGTACTTTTAAGACATTTTTAGTCAGTCAGTTCAAGTGTAGATACAGTAGCATTTCTAGCTGTGAGGAAGTGAAGATATGTCAACACAGCTACATCCCACACCAGAGGATGGGATACTACAGCTCCCATGGCTCTGAAGGGCAAATTATCACAGAATCACAGAACAGTAGGGATTGGAAGGGACCTTTAGAGATCACCTAGTCAAAACCCTTCTGCTCAAGCAGGTCCACCTAGATCAGGTCACACAGGTATGTGTCCAGATGGGTTTTGAAAATCTCCAGAGAAGGAGCCTTCACATCCTCCCTGGGCAGCCTGTGCCAGGGCTCCCTCACCTCAACACTGAAAGAATTTTTCTTTAAATGGAACTTTTTGTGTTCCAGCTTCTTTCCATTACCCTTTGTCCTGTACCTAGATACAACAGAAAAAAAAACCCTGCTGACATCTACCATTTAGATATTTGTAAATATTAATGTCAAAAGATTCTTAACTGATATCTGGTAGCTTTATACACACATGTATGGTCTGCATGATAGCAAGTGCAAAATCTAATCTCCCTGGCCTCTAACTTGTGTTGTCTGAAGTCCCAGAAATATTCACAGGACTAGATACTGCGATTAGAAATGCCAAATTGTTCTCAAATCACTGAAGACTACGCCTGACTGTTATTCATCCTCTGCCCCAGTGGCCCTTTTGCCAACAGAGTGAGGATAGTTCAGGACAGGGGATTTTATAGCACCTTTTGTATTGGTCTTTCTGCACTAGAATAACCTACAACACAGCGGGAAAGCACCATGAACCTGGCTAACTTTGAAGTAGCCATTGCTTTCCAAAGCAACTTAGATTTTCACACAGGGTTGTGTTTCAAGTAGATGGCTCCATTTTGCTAAAACCAACCACTGAAATCACAGTGAGATTCCACACTATCTACCAACATACAGTTTATCAGGTTTCACTCACCGCTGCAGCTCCTCCTCTTTAAGACACACAGTCTGTGCTTCAGGAGGCTTCAGGAGGCAGTGCCTTCTCCTTCTCCTCTGCTTTCCCTGGATCCCAGTCTTTTGTACCTTCCTTTACAGAGCTGCCTGATTCCTGCAGGTTCCATGACCACCATTCACAACTGCTTGACAGTGATTGAGCAGTATAGTCCTTTTCACAAAGATTTTTTTTTATCATTTGAATTCAGCTCATACACTCTAAGCTTATGTCTACAGCAGCAATGCTTTGCTGTAGTACTACGCTGGCAAAGGGTTTCTTCGTGGATGCATGCATGTCAGCCAAATCTGCCCTTATATAAGTAGAATAAAACAATATCACGTGCTGTGCTTCTGGTCTAAGCATAGGTGCTGTAGGAACAGTAGAGATTTCTGCTGTCACAGCTGTTTCAGCCCTTGGTTTTGCCTTGACTGCAGTACACAGCTGCGCTCTCAGGATTCTGCATTATGAAAACATAGCTTTAGAAGCACACTGACAGAGTGATACTGCTAGGATTATCACTGTTTTCATAGTCCTGGGCTTTGAATCAACTGGAAAAAAATGGAATAAAATTGAAATTAAATTGCTTTCCTCACAAGAGATTTATGAAAATGGAATCATTTAATGAAGCCTAAAGCAAAGGAAAATATATAGATCCTATAACATATAGGTGTGTGTATATATATGTATATAATCAGAGAATCTTGACAAAAAATTTCCTCTGAAAAGGATTTTTGGTGAAAATTCTTTGTTCTTAAATACTAACATTTCTGAAAGAGTTAAGCAAAATAAAAAGAAGAATGTTTTCTCTTGGGAAAAATCAAAGGAAGTTATTGTATTAAAGTCAGTAGTATTCTTGTCAATGTCCATCTCCTTCAAAGAGTTTAGTTTCTAGTTAATGACATATCTATGTCAAGGCTTATGGAAGCTGCACCTCAAGTCACTGTAGTCTCTTTTACTTTGGATGGCTTTGAAGACTGTGCCCACTTCAGTGAAGTCTAACATTTTCATCACAAGTTTTAAGGCTTCATGCACCAGTGTATATACCCATGAGGACGAACATTCCCTCGGTCTGCTATCACAAGTATCTAGAGAAAAACTTGTCTCTTGCTGGCTTGCCTTGAAACATATTCTTTTATGAAAGCTGAATGTGTTGAGATAATGCATTTTACAAGGGCTGTGTGCTTGTGCTTAGGGTCCCAATCAGGATAAGCCCAGGCTAGTACTATCTACTGTTCACTGGCCTCAAGCACGATTACAGTAACCATAGTGTGAGGGTTGGTACTTGACTTTCAGTACAGCAGCTCATGCATTAGCTTTCTGTGAAGGGCTGTAAGGATGTATTCCAGAGCCAATTTTCCTCACTGAGCAGGGTGAAGTTTAGTATGTGGTATTTGTCAATGTTTGTGTAGGGCTGGAAACTTTTTATGTTGAAACAATATTGTTCATTTATCTCATTATTCCAAATGCATCTAAGACAACACATTCTGTTTGAGGTAGAAAGAAAAGATGGAGATAGTATCCCAATCCATCCAGACACCTAGTCCTAGAGGTAAAGGGAAAGGAAAGCCTACTGCTGTCTCCATAGTTTCTATAAAAGTGTCGCATCTCTGTCACTGTTCCCAAAAGAGGGTTCCCCTGTTGACTTCCTGGGTTAAGCAAGAAATCATGAGCTCCCTTCTTCCCAGCAACCCCTTCTTCAAAAGAAAAAAAAAGAACTCAACATTTAGGGCAGAAAGGATATAACTCACCACATCAAATAGTTTTAGAATTACTTGTCTCTTATTAACTCTTTCACCCCTCCTTTACATTTCTACCTATTTCTTACCTAAGACATCCGGAATTTGATAAGAGATAACTCCTATTTTTCTCCAAACTACTGCTTTATTCTTTCATAAACTTCCTCAACCACATTTCCAAACTGGTGACAATTTTGAGGAGTTCTCCTTCTGGATCTGGTTAAAATTGAGAGTATACAGGAAGTGTAAATAAGAAGCATAAAGTATGTAAATAGGACTGGGACAAAGATTTTGGTGTAGTTTTATGGTAAACTAGGATCTATTTTGTTAAATGCTATCTGCCATTCATCAGATTTCAGAAACAGATGTTAATCAACTTAACTGCAAGGCAAAAATAAAATCAGCATGGATCAAAATGTGTATTTTTGAAAAAAAATGAAAATAGTTATGAAACTCACTGTCACAGGTGAATCCTTTAAAGGACTTGTGTATATATATATATATATGGGCAACAAAAACATATAGCTCTAAAGTGAAAAGTGTCAAAACAAAACTATAGCAACTCTTTTGGAAAACACTGAGATATTTTGTGCTTCAGGCATAAACAGAGATTTAAAGAGGAGGGAAAATGAGCCGTTCTTCAGGCAGATAATTAAATAGGGGCTCACTACAGTGTTTCTTGAAACTTTTCTTTGAAGAAATTGACATTAATCACAGTAAGAGCTATTCCTGGATAGAGGAACAACTGAACTGATTCAATATAGCAATTCTTATGACTTTAGTAGCAATATTGAAATGAAATAGCCTTCCTAGGAAACTGTTGTACTTGAGCTTTCAGTCCGGTATGAAAAACAGGTCTCAGCAACTGATTTTGAAACATTCAGGTGTAGGCATACCTGAAGTCAGTATGAATCTTTTCTAACTCTGTAGAGTCTAAAAGCATAGAATAAGTCTGCTTAGACACTATAACATTAAATATGAACGTAAATGTTAAAACTTTAGCTTGGATTTATCTTTTGTAGATGGGAAATAAAGTATCTTATTTTATAATGATATAAATATTACTAATATTAAACTATATTTAAAAAGATAAATACATTTAAAACATATCTTTATAAATATTTATATTTTAAGTATATCCTAAAATGGAGTAACTGGTACACAGCTATTCACTGATTCATCTTCCTGCCTTTGGATTTTATGGTTGTTCTTGTTGTTTTATTTAGTTATATTTCAACTAGTAATTGGTAATTTTATAAACCTTAGAATCTTGCCTTTTTTGTTGTTGTTGTTTTGGCAGGCTAATATATTTTTGTGTACCCTGAGACTATGAATATGCTCATTCTGAAACTCCATGAAAAGTGATGCTCTTTTTTTTTTCAAAATATCCATTCTGATTGCATCTCGCAAGGAAACCACACCAAAGATAAATGCAATGCTTATTAGGATAGTTACAACAAGTGGTGTGGAAAAATGCAGTTTCTAGGTAATGGCTATGCTAACATCTATGATGTAGATAAAATTGTATAAACATAATTCTACATACTTGGATTGCATTAGAGATGGCATAATTACTCCTGCACGGGCATTGCTTTCTTGTAACTCCTCTATGTTATCTCTGTGAAGCTACAATAGAGACATCAACATTTAAACTAATCAGCCTGGACTCCCTGCAGACTCAACAGAGGTATAATTTATCTTCCCTTTTTCAGACAACTACTTCAGGATATCATGAACTGTGCACTGAAAGAGCTAATACACAGTGCCATCAACTACAGAGTTTGGTTATCTCAGACATTCACCACCAGTATCTATTCAGCATATCCTATATCTGACCACCACGCTAGTATGGCTACAGGAGCAGTTCAGTAATATACATTTTTTAATCTAGCAGTAGTGTTCAAAGGTGTTACTGTATAGGACACAGCAAATGGATTGCACTTATCCTTCCAGCAGCTTAGCCATCCAAGTCCTTTGACACAATAAAACCTATCTCCCTCTGGAAAAAAAAACTGGTCACCTGCTAAAAAAAATCTCCTAAAGAGATAGCTGTCTAAAACAAGAAAGTTTAATACTTTACTGAAGACCATAAAAGACATTAATGCTGAGTACAGGTTAGTAACTTTTGAGTACCTGCTAAATACAGATTACAAAAAAAGTAGGTTCTTTTCTGAAGGTTTCAGAAAAACAATGCAATTTTGCTATTTGGGTACACAAGGCTGGGACACTTAAACATGTGGCTAAGGCATGAGGGATTAAACGAAGTAGATGTCATTGGCCTCAGCATGAGCTCCAAAACTGTTCATGTTGCAGTAGCCCCAGGGCTGCTAGACAATGAGCCAGTGTACTGACCAGAAATGTTTTTATTCCTCTATCTGTATCTTGAAAAAAACCTCTCAATTGCAACTGAGAGTCAGTGGAGAATTTCATTCTGAGTGTTAGCTAAAGAGCTGCTGATAAAACAAATGTCCAACAGGACATTATTGCTTTTTATTAGAGACCTAGCATGGGTTCGAACAATTAGCTGTCAAGGGACGTTTGTAAGGTTGCTACTGTGTAGAAGCACATAAGGTAGAGAGGAAAGGGAAAGCCTTGTAAATAATATGTAGGTTTTTAATGTAGTTTTCACAGCAGATAAAACTGGACTAGTGCAGGGATGTGCATCACCTGCAAGTTGTCTGCAAAATTATACCACCAACTTTAAATTTTTATCTCTGTCAGATCCATACTAAAGTTTGTTAACTATGAATTTGTCCCTGATTATAGAGGATAGAAATCTTATCTCTTTTTATCTACCAAAACTCATTTCCAATGCTGAACGCTACACACATTTTATAATAAATATCCAAAATGCAATTGGCGATATCTCAAACATTGTCTTATCTTCCAGGACTGGGATTTATTTAAACCTGATATATTGACAGGCTTTGTTGGAAATATGGAGAGAAATTATGCAATTAACATTGTTTGCATATAATCTTCTAGCCTCAGGGATGCTGAATATTAAAGCAAGCAAAGAAAAAAGTCTGCTTATTACAGAACAGGTAGAGAACATATATTGAATTGGGTAAGTAAAATCCTCAAAATACACTTAGAAAGAATTTCAGCTTGGCCAGATTTAGACCTTGAAGAAACATAATTGTATTTAAAATGGGACATATATATTCTGAAAACCTTTTCCACTAGGAGTATTTCTAAAACACAGTCAACACTCGCTCCTTTGTCTAGACCAAGAGACAAAAAAGGGTGGGGAGAAAGGAAGAGAAGGAAGGAAGGAAGGGAGGAAGGAAGGAAGGAAGGAAGACATTCAGATTTGTTTTGTTTAAACTTGCATCTCTTTGCAAGACAGTAGAGCTAAGTTCTACCATTTGAGGATCTAATACATCAAATATAGGTAATTATTACTTTAATTACTTTTATTGAAGAAGCTGTATAATGTTTAGCCAAAATTAACCTGTACACATTTTATTTAGTGGAGTCTGGGTTCAGATTTGGAGGCTTTCTTGATTTTTAGCTTCGCTAACAGAAATTCTGTGTAGCAGCCGGGATGAAAACTTCAGGCCAAAGTCAAATGTTTGTTTTCATTCTGTCATAAGACTCTTGGAGTTTACCTCATGGAGTTTACCTTTCCATGTCCAAACTGGAAAACACAATAACATAGGACAGAAACATATAAACTTTCCTTACAGAACTTATGTCTTATATTTCAAACAATTCAGTAAGGTCCTTTGAGCAAAGCCCATAATATTATTTCACTGTGGAAATCCAGCCTAATTCCCCACTTATATTGCTGAAGTAATATCCAAAATTCGTAAATAGTAACTTTTAAATAACCATTGGAGAAACAATCCACTCTTTTAGAAAAGAAAAAGGATGCAGATAGAGTCAGAAAAAGTGTGCAGCACATGCCTATAGCCTAGTGTCTAGGTCATTGGTCAAGGGATCAGGGAATCATCAGTGAGCATATCTTCTTCTATTTAACAGTCAGAAAACTTCCAGAAATTACTTAGAACAATGAAAGCTGGCTAAAGAATTGTGCAACCTTCTTCATCCCTTAGCATACCAGGATGTATGACATAGTTTTCCTGTGACATCTCTTATCATTTACTGCATGCATCTCTTGGCATTCTCTCTATTTTCTCCCAAGAATCTAAGCTTTTCTATATGTTTCATGCTGACTGTAGCATTAAACTGAATTGGTTGTCCAACTTGGAGTGAGGAAGACAAACAGCTATATTAGGAAAACTAAAGAAGCAATAGGCTTCAGCATAAGTGCTTTTGTGGACACACTTAAGAGTGACCAAGTTGTCTAGATTTGACCACACAAAGTGAAGAAATATCATAAATCCTTTTCTGTGTCTGAGCCTGGGTCACTTTCAAGCTTAGGACTTTGATGTTTTTGAAGATTTTATAGCTTGTGTCTCAATAGAACGACCATAAAAAGAAGACACTAATTAACATCTACTCACAAAAAGGTGTTGATTATATCTATCAATAATTGCTTTTCTGTTAATTAAGTTGCAAGTGAGATGTTAGCAAACCCCTACCACAGTTTTTCAAAGAGAAGCTTTTAGCTTCTTTAGCTTTGTGGTACAGGAGATTGTGGCAAAAAGTTTAGCATTTCCACCTTACTATTTAAAACTCTCTTGGTCTTAAGCTAGACATCTGTTTTGATAACACTCTGGGACCTCAAGTTGGGCAGAGTATGGGGTATTGCTTTGAGTGTATGGCTGCTAGAAATGGTTTGACTGCATTTGTATTTCCCATTTTAACTGGATCTGTGACTGTTAAGTGGTTACATTGTCAGTCTCCTACAGTGTTTCCCACGGAGTCAGCTGGCCTCCTGATTGAGTCAGAGTAACAGAGGGGCCTGTGGTCTCCAGAGTTTGGGGCAGTTGAGGGAGACAGAAGGAAAAATTGAAAACTCTTTTATTGCATCCCCCCCTGATGAATTAGCTCCCTGCAGCCACTGTGGGAGTAACAGACCTAACACTGCTCCCTTTAACTAGGCTCTGCTAGAGCACAATAATCCTTACAGTTATGCTGGCAAAAGTTTGAATCAAAAACCACAGTGAGGTCTAAGATATCTGAATGTGAAGATTTGTATATTTACTTTTACAGTTTCTTTTAGTATGGCATATATATTCTGTATTTCTCCCTAATAATATCAATTTAAGATCATGGTATCTATTCTTACTTAATATTTTAAAAGTAGAAATTTATTACTTCTTTCCTAGGTAGACACTGCTACTATTGAAAATGTCCTTTTTTATGTAAAGGCATTTGTTTTTTGCACCACTGTTGCTGGCAATCTCACCTCATAAAGAAAATATTCCAGGAATCGTTTCAGAGTAGCCGCCAATCAGTGCAGTAATGTTTCATTTCCAAATCTATGTCCTTTAGGTCTGTTACTGGAAACATCACAAACAGCATTTATCTGTTGTAGAAGGAATTCATGTTTCTCCTGACTATTCCCCTGTGTAAATTACTGCTTCTATTTAAAAACATCAGCCTCTGTCCAAATCTCAGATCCAATGAATCTGCTTTATGACATTCTTCCTGGGCCAAGGAAGACTAATTAATCCCAGTGGAGAAAACTTCCACTACCATTCATCTCTTCTTGCTATTCTTCAGTCTCTTTTCCACTGTTTTAATTCATGGTGTAATTTTAGGGGCAAGGAAGTACAGCAAAAACAGCTGAGACATTTTCTCTGCAGGTAGTCTCTAACTTCTTTGTGGATGTTCCCCAGAGCACGGAATTCTTGATTTATCCCCAGATTCCTGTGCATCTCTCTATGCACTTCTCAGCTGCAGGTGTATCTTATTGAGCTTGGCTTATAAATCTCCCTTGTTATTCTGCTGGGACTTTCATTGGTGAAATTCATTACATTTGTTAATGAATAAAGAGGGATAATGGATATTTATTGAAAAGATTTTCATTGTGTGTTGGTTATAGTATGTGTCATTTTCGTTAACAACTTCATGGATGCTTTACTAGAAATCTAAAAAATAAGAATTTAAAATAAAGAAGGAACGGATCAAAGATTGAAGCAGAGTTAGTCAGATGGATAGGCAGACAATCTAGATGGATGTCACTTGGCACTAGATGACAGTAAGTTGCCTTATGCTGTTCACTGAATGATGGATGACAAATCTTATTGTTATACAGATGCTTAACTCACTGGTGTGCATTATAATTTTGAAGATGCCATCTGATTTGCAGAGATTAGTATGCTATAAAGCTATAGATGTGTTGCAGGCGGTAGGAATTGGAATCGGTTTATTCTTTCCTGTTGTTTGTTGCCTGACAGCTTTGACTCCAAGATCCATTCATTATAGCAAACTGAATTTATAGAGGTCTGGACTTTGGCTTTTGCTTCAGTGAAAAAAAACAGGTTCTCATTTACTGGATTTGCAATGGAGATACAACGTGTCTAGCACCTACGCAGAGATATTCTTCATAGAAACGTATTAGAAGACTGAGGCGAAGTTGACTGGTGCTGAAAAATAAGATGGAGATGGTAAGGAAATATTTGCATACTGCTCACCTAAACATATCTTCAAGTTTGCTAATGTCCCTATTCAGCTTGGCATAGGCCTTAGAAGCGCTGTGTAATGGGGATAAATTCCCAAACAATGTGGGAAAGAACATCTGCTGAGGGGTTTATGTAATTTTCCACTCAATTTGCTCTGTCAAGAAGATAAAGTATTTCACTCCTTTGAAGAGACCAATACTATGGGTTAAAAAACTAAAACTTAAAATGGCAAAAATTCACTATGAAGCAAACTTTCTTTGTTCGTTCTGGTTTTCGCTATTATTTTTTCCCTGCACTTAGTTCCTTCAGTTTGCTTTCTTTTGTCTCTTCCTTTTATTTTAATCTCTGTTTGCTGGGGCAAAACACACCAGGATTCAAGAAACATGAAATGTGACATCCCTAAACAACAAGACACAACCATATTTCTCAAACACTGGATGTGCTTCTACCAAATCACCCACACAATGGCTGAATGGCTGTTTGTTACTTTACTGGCTTTCATTGAAAGTATTTTTCTTACATAACGAATAAAGCAATAAAACTGCACCTTGAGCAATAGAACCATTGCCTAGAAGCACTCAAAGTATACAAGTTTGTGCATCCTATTTTCCACATCAAAGTTGACCAAGGAGAAACATTAAATGCATAAAACTGAAAAGGCTTCTAATGCATTATGGACTTTCAATATAGAACCTTTAGGGCTCCCCAAACAGCACCATATGATTTATAAACTATACAGAAAACCTTCTCCTGCAGTGCCATGGATATTATCATTGGTCTCCTTGTTCATATTTCCTGTGGAGGAAATAGCTGTCATCAAATAGTATAAATATTAAATAATAACAAATAGTACGTCCTTTAATGTCTTTATTGTGAACATGTTCTGTACCTGATTCATTATTTTCACCTTATTTACTTTTCTCTTGTCATAAAAAAGCTAGTATGAAATGATTTGTACCCTTTAATAGCGGGAAGATACAACATTAAAAAAGAATATGGAAAATGTTTTAAATTATGTGCTTAACTGACATGCAGCCTGTCAAAAACCTTTTAGTATTCCATGAGAGCAGCATGCTCCACTACTGCATGGCAGCAAATCTCAATAGGCTCAGTGGTGCTAGGAACAATGAACATGTAACTTTACTCTTCTCAGAAATGTGTGATACTTTCATTCCTCAAAACCTTTAAACAGAGTTAAAAGTTTTTATATCACCTCCAAGAGGACAGGAAGACAAGGGCTAAACATATGGAGAGAAACCAATGTTGTCCCAACAGCTATTTCTGTGTTTGTTTTCCAAGTTGGTTGAACCAGAAAGCGTGGGCACTCACACAGGAGAGCGTGTTGTCATGTAACTTCCACATGAGACCCAGCTGGACAAATATTTGATCATAGACCCTTAGACGTTAACAAAGCTCTCAGTCAACTGCTAACTACTCTTGCACAGCAGTACCTGAGCCATCTTGATTTTGATGAGTTGTTAGCAGATGTCCTAGAGAAGCCAATATTGTGCTGGACACCTACAAATGGATTTGAGTTGCCTGTAAAGACAGGCATGAATTGTTGGACCTGAATCTTTGCATTCCCCAACTTCAACTCCCTGCTTCCTCTTTGATTTGTACAAATAGAATACAAAATAATGAGATTCGAGTTTAAGCAATTTAAGAGAAAAATTAAAAATATACTCAGATAAACCATAAACAATTTAAACTTTGCACAGATTCTCTTTTTTGGAGTTGGTTTTATGGGTTTGTTGGGTTTTCTTAAGCCTCTCAACATTTAGTTTAGATGCATGTGTTCAGTAGCACAGTATATACATAATCTATAAGATTCTACAGAAGTTAGATGTAAAAAAGCAGGTGAGATTATACAAGAAGGGAATGATATCTTTTTCTTTCCAATGAGCTCTAGTAGTGATCAACTTCTTCCATTTAATAATGTGAAGTCATTGACTATAATTGCTAGGTTAGATTAGTCTGAGTTTCATTTACTCCAGATATGGTCCTCCACGCTTTCCTGCAGGTTTTTAGATCTTCTTTATAATACTCACTCTAAAATATTTATGGGCAATTCAGCTCTTTTGTATAGGTGGCAAACCTTAAATCATGGCAAGTCATTGCCTTTGATATGCCACTATGAAATTTAGTTTGAAAGGAATTCTTAATATTTATTTCACAATATTCTGAACTCTTTGAGGTAACAACTGTTTTATTTGTGTATGTAAGTGTACCATTGCTATTTGGGAAATTAATAAGAAATAACCTTATGGTCAGACTTCTTTACATCTCATCAAGGTTATGACAGCACACACACACAAAAAGAAAAATGCCATGATACTATGTCAGCTTTGGCAAACAAGTTTTGTTAACAAATTTTGGACATAAAAATACAAAGAGAAATTACGTCTTCTGTTATGTACGTGTATAAGAACCACAAGTGTGAGTGGGATGATTTCATACAGGTTCCATATGATTTTCATGATGTCTGTAATTACAGTGAAGAAAAATTAATTATGTATGTAGATGAATATAAAAGCTCTGGGGGGTAATATTTGAACAACAAAGGAGGAACCTACAGAGCCTTACTTGAAAAAAGTAAGGACAATCCTTTTGTGAATGTACACTACATGTACAGCAGATAGTGCTGGGGGTACTGACAATGCCCTAAATTGAAATATTGAAGTCATAGCTAAACAATAAACTTTTAGCTAAATTAAAAGTGAAGTAACAATCAAGGCTTTTGGTGTGTTGCCAAGACCAAATAACAAAAACTCCTATGTAAATTGAAATGTTTTAGCTCTGACCAGCTCCCTCCACACTCCAGTCGTAGCAGAGCTGTTGCCACTCCATGATGTGAACTGGGTAAATTCTGGAGCACGTACAGGCTGGCCAGGCATGCCTTCAGCATTCTCTGCTTTGCTGGAGAGGCAGCCAGCTTGCAGTGATCTTTGCAAACCAGTGTGTTGCTAGCCTTTGGTGCCTTTGGAGAAGAAAAATACAGAAGAGGGAAAAGGAGCTGTAGGGTATAGAAAGTAGTAATTTTCTCATTCGTAATTTTATCAGTGAAGCTGTCATTTGTTTTCAACTAAGGCCTCTGGCTTTTACCCAGCAGAATCTGCCTAAAGCCTGTGGTGAAATGGGGTAATCTGAGTTTCTTTGTTTTTCAGGCAAGGCAGCAAAAAGTGGGTAAAGTCTATATTACTGACAATGAATGTGGGTAAACTCCATTTGCTTCCATTTACCCCTGATTGCCTCACTGTCTAAAGCTGCCTCTGGTTTCAATCACGGTCAGTGTCACAGACCATATCTCTCTCAGGCACTCAATGACCTGGAACCAGTCTGGCTAGAAGATTAACTAAGCTCTGGTATGGAGACAATAGCTGAGAACTGTGTATTTCCGACACAGACCCGAGAAGGGTGAAAATCATCTGAAGGGGAAGAAAAGCTTTTTTGAAAGTTGTCTTGAAACTGTGAGGCATCACAGAAGCTGAGAGCAGTTTTAAGTGTCCCTCATGTTCTCACCAAGTATGCTTCTTTATCTTATCTAATTGAGACTGCATCTTGATTCAATGTCTCTAAACGTTGCTTTAACAGTAATATGATTAAAAACAAAGCAACAACATGATGTTCACTGCTACGCCGATGATAACAAAAGGAACCAAAACACACCAGCACAATGTTTATCACATTCTACCATGCAGTACTTATGTTATACACTCAAGTATTATGGTGAGCAAACGAGTATAAGAATGTAATGGAATAGAACTAATTACTGCTATTGACCCATGTAGAGTTGAAAGCCTTAACTGCAACTCTAATGTTGCCAACTCAAAATGCCCCTATTTTACTCAGCATGCTGACTCTTCCTGTGTGTATTCAGTATAATATCCATTTGCTGGCATAGACTAGCTTTTACTCTTTTTCTGGTCACAGTCCTGCAGAAGCAGAGAGCTCTGATAAAGGGATTTTGTTTTTTAGTTTTTATTAGTTGTATAATATTGTATANTAACACATCAATCCACAGCACTAAATTCCTGTGGCAGGTTCACTCTTCAACCTGAGCGTACAAATTATGCTCCTGGATACGTACATCTGTGTAGCCTCATTGAAGGCATAGACTTACACTAGAAACCCAAAGTAGAATTCATAAAACAGAAGAAAGCCAATACTGTAATCTAAGACTGCTTTTGCCCTTCAGAGTATTAATTGTCAGGGATGGCATACGAAGAAGAAAAAAAGAATCCTTGTAGCTTCACTTTCATATTCCAGATTTAGTTTGCACTGATGGCAAGTAGAAAAACAAAGCAGTCTTTTATCCTTTTGTTTGCTAAACAACACACAATTTATATGAAACTAGTCAAAGGGTAATAAATGTAGAATCTCTCACCAACAATGACATAAAAGATGCTTTGTCCTGTGTATGCTTGTTTATATTTTGTTAAAATCTAAGTTTCAAAATAGATTAGTAAAATTATACTGTGATATACTACAATCACACCTTCTTTTGACATTAACTACCGGTAGAAATAAATTATAAATCTATTTCCTTCTGATCTTATAATAGTTTTAAGAAAGAAAAAAAAAAAACGCTCCGTGGAAATTTTCTCTGTAAATATTGTGTAAAATTAATTCATTTTCCTGTCTATATCTCCCTATGGGACACAACAATTCCCACCACCAACACAATTCTACATAGACAAATCAACACTGCTATTGACTTAGTGAAAGGAGCCTGCTTCAGATCACCTGTTAGGTCCTTTTTTTTGGATGCCACAAAGGATTGAGGATAGTGTTCACAGCAAGTTTCCAAACTGAATGTACCTTTTTCTTAAAGGTTTATGTCCAATCTTGTGCTTAGTCCTTCACTGACAGACACAGTATGACTTAAAGACAGATTTCAAAAGAGAAGACTTAAAAGTATTTCAGTACTTTAACATATAAAGAAGTAGAAGATGGAAGAAGAGAAGCATAGGGTTTCTGTATCCCTTTCAAAAGATGATGACTCACATTTAAAGCTATAGTAAGCTATAATGTTCATAACCATAAGAGTAGTGGTTTATACCTCGTACTCACTCTGGCTGAATCATTAGAAATCATTTATCTCTTCAATTCAGAAACCACAGGCTATCTTCACCGTATCCAAAGAAACCACACAGCAGCCTCACAGAGCCTCACAAACTGAGTACTGTTACCCAGTGCTGGTCCTTTTCTTCTCTATTTATGGCAGCACATTTTAATTTTAAATCATGTCCATTAACTATAGCAAAAATCCATTTCATTAAACTCCCTGAAAACATTACTCTTGGTTTCATTTAAGCAAACTGTCTGATGTGGCTTAAACAAACACTTATGTCTTAGAGTGATAGCCAGGACAAGTATGGCTCATAACAAAGAACAGCAGAGAGGTGATATCTAATTTGGGAACATATTCATTTTCACAAGTTCTGAGACAAGACAAGTGTTTCACAGATAAAAAGCAAAGTGAAAACAGTGCAATGAGAAAAATGAGCTTATGAACCAAGCAACTGCCACATATGAACAAAGGAGCCCTCATTTTCCTGAGTTGTTGAGATTTCTTCCTGCAAAGAGATACAGTGCAACACCATATATGGTTCATGTGCCAGAATGAAGCAGTGCCAGTGGTCAACAATTTTATGATAGTTCACTGATTAAGACTGAGAATCTTAGCCAAGCGTTGCATCCTTTCTGCAGAATCACGAACTTGATGAAAAGCCTATCTAAATGATGGGTTTCAGGAGGTTGGGCATGACTTTTTTTTCTAGGGGTAATGGGATGAAGCTGGAACACAAAAAGTTCTGCTTAAATGTAAGAAAAAAACTATTTTACTGTGAGACTGGAGGAACCCTGGCCCAGGCTACCCAGAGGGGTTGTTGACGCTCCTTCCTTGGGAGTCTTCAAGACCCACCTGGGCATGTTCCTATGTGATGTGATCTAGGTTGACCTGCTACTGCAGACGAGTTGGACTAGATGATCCCTAAATATCCCTTGCAACCCCTAACATTCTATGATTCTATGAAGATAACAGAAGAGGTAGTTCTTGTACTTTCCCTTCAGTATATACAATGCTTAAATGTCTCTAGGCTGTGATCAGTATTGAGTATTTGCATATCCTTTGCATAAAAGGCAAAACTCTTATAGAACTGATTACTTAGCACTGTGTTTTCACACTTAACACTTTTCAGTAATATATTCCATCCTGGTGAGTCCTGGAACAAAGACAAAATGGTTCTGAAAAAAAGTGAATCAGTGAAGAAATACAGAGAAAATGATCAGGAAAAATCTAGGAAAAAAAAATCATATTTATAACAAAATGATGGTAGATATTATTGTTCATTTGCCTAATACTGTCAATTAGGATTTCATGAAGTTATCAGTTTGACCTTTTGTGTGTTTTCACTTCTCTACGATATGCATTCACAGCTGGGAAAATCAACCTTAAAACCAGGATAAAGTTACTCTTCAAGCCAAAATTTCTCTTTCAACTAAGGAAAGTATGTGATCTTTAGTACTGTGATATAAATTATGTGATCAACATAATGCAGGAAGGTGACAGCAGTGAAAAAATTTCAACCTGTCTTTCCCAAGCCTCAAATCTTAACATGGGCACCATTCTCACTTAATTTCTACAATTATGATAAGTAGCATTGTGAAGTTTTTTGCACAAGGAAAAGAGTGTAGTGCAACTGACTTTGAACTTTGTAACTGCTTTAGACAGTTATTTTATGTGTTTTGAATCTGAGTATATTGCTAAGGCTTTAGCTTATATTTGCACAAAAACGATATAACAGTTGTACTATGTCTATGTGTAAGCAAGAACTCATTAAAACTAGAAAGCATGTGAGGGAATCAGGCACTCCAGTCTCACAGGATTTTAACAGGGACCTAGTGACTAACTTCCTGAGATGTCATTATTGCCTAATAATGCACTTGACTGCTATAAATTATCTTCACACACTTGAAATCTGAATAGTTTAAAATGCTGTTTTTCTCCAGAGGGCAAGTGGCTTCTTTTGTTTCTTTTTGACCAAATGAAAGCTTAGCTTTATACAAACCAACAAACAAAATCACCAATCACAACAGTGTGCTTTGCAAGCACATGTGTGTGATGAACCCCTAACGAGAGAAAAACCCTTTTTATTCAGTTTATTCTGCCTTCATTTGGCTTATTGGCCGTATCAAGTTAGATGTTAATTGCAGGCTACAGAGAGGTTACTTATCCCTTTGTAATCAAATACCTCATTCATTACCTACCTATGCAACAAAATATCCGCTGTTGAAGATTTGACTGAGCCTTTTGTTTTCATAGCAGCAAGAAAATACCACCAATCAGGGTTAAACATGGAGAAAAACTTCGCTTTCATTAAAAAACACAACAAACCAAAACACTTTAAATAAGATTACTAACCTACAATTATAAAAAAAAGATACTGAGATACGTTCAAGAAGACTCTCAGTTTCACAGAAAGAGTTTGGGGATTCAATAAATCCACAGAGATTAAAAATACCCTTTTTTCTTCACTCATTATTACTTTCTCATTATACATTGACTTGCTGTGTGACCTTAGGCAATTAATTTACTCTCTAGCCAAAATTTTCCAACCTGAATATGTAAAATTAAACATCTGAATCTATTTTTAGGTGCTAAAATAAATGGCTTGATTTTCAGAGGTCATTTGTACCCCAAATATTCATTAAGCTGACAGAGACTCTTCCTGCCCTTTGCCTCTGAATAAGTCATTACTTCTTGCATATGTAAGTATGGATTTAGATGCTTAGCTCCTGGTATCAAGTCGAGCATGGTGTGGAGATATCTGAACTAGTAAGACCCAAGCAAAATAACTTTCAACAGCCCAGTATTTGTCAGGGTCCAAAATATTGTTGCTATGTTCATGTATCTCAGCAGAGGACTGCCCAGAGATTTTTTTTGGCAAAATAAATTCAAATGTCACCCTCCTGGCATAATAGATGTCTGAAGAGATATAATTTCCCTGAATATAATCTGTGCTCTTCATTTAGGTGCTTAATTTAGATATTGAAGAAAAAAACCCCATGTTTGGCCCTAGAAGGTGTCTGCTTTCCATAGTGAAGAGAGTGTCTCTGAAGATAAGTAGAGGGCAATCCACTCCTTATTTTAAGTATCTGTCTTTCCACTGAGGGCATAGAATATTAATAGAAAATGTTAGTTGTTTCCAACCACTCAGTATCCAGAGTGTTTCAGCCCTCTTCTGAGAAAGATATCTGGTAAAGGTGACACTGTCTTATGCTTAATAGTCTAGTGGTTTGAGTGCTCAGTAAGGAAATGAGAGGTTTGCATTCCCAGCCCTGATCATCTTACAGGGGGCTGAATCCACCTCTCCTATAATCCTCGAGAGTGACCTAACCACCGTGTCATGAATAATCCAAATGAGGCACTTACTGTTCCTTCTCCTGAGGCTGAGCTGCCGTGTAGTCAGAAATGCAAAATTCATTAGTCTAGGAAAGCAGTGGTGAAACAGGCGTCTGATTGTAGTCACAGGTATACACCTGAGAAGGGGATGTCTCCAGCTTTTGCTCTCCTCCTGTGTAACTTGAACACATCTCATGTCGAGCAGAGAGAGGCAAATAAAGGCAGGGACCCCTGGAAAACAGAGCAATCCTAAACTCCCTGTTCCTACACCCCTTCATTTGAGGACATGCTTTCTCATGCATTCCTTTCTTCTCTCCAAGCTCTTGCTCTTTTAATTGACTTCTAAAGATGTTCAGCTTCAGAAAATCACACCCCTTCATATACCTCCTGGTTTCCTGTTTAGCAAAGTGTCCTTGACACAAGTATCATCTCCCTAAGGCTGAGAAAGGTAAAGAACATCTGTTTCAGAGTTTTCATTCCTTGTTTGGAACAGGAGAAGGCCAAAAAAAAAAAAATCACTTTGGAAAATAAGGTATTTTAGGCTAGGATTCAGGAATCTGTCAGTTTAGCCAAGCTTAAGGTCCATCCAGTAAATTGGGAAAGCAGTCCTTCAATGGAATAGAATCACTACTTGGATTTACCACATATTTCACTGCAGATCTATCTGGGTTGGTTTCCAAGTTATTTCTCAGGATTCTGCTGTAGAACACAACCTTCAAAGATGCTGAAGGCTGAGATAGTCCACTCTTCTCTCAGGCCCTGAATGTCAAGATGTTAAGCAAGATTTTGACTTAATCAATTGAATAATCTGCCTATAAATGGCTCTAGATACCAAACTTCACTTGATCACACACATTTAGGGGCCAAATGTAAGCCCAGTAACTTCTCCAGTGTTCACAGCTCCAGCCTGAGATTTATCTGTATCACTTGCAGTTCATCTCACATTGTCCCTTCTTGGTAGTAGTCTGTCAAGGCAACAGCTCATGGATAAAGCTTTTATTCTTGCTTTGCTTTTATATCTGCATAGTCCAAAGTTGATTTGATTATTTGTGATTGGAAAAAAAAAAGAGAGAATAACTCATAACAATAGCGATTGGAAGGGGCCTTTAGAGATCATCTAGTCCAACCTCCTGCAGAAGTAGGTCCCACCTAGATCAGATCACATAGGAGCATGTCCAGATGGATCTTGAAGACCTCCAAGGAAGGAGCCTCCACACCCTCCCTGGGCAGCCTGGGCCAGGGCTCCATCACCCTCACAGTAAACTTGTTTTTTCTTATTTTTCAATGGAATGTTTTTGTGTTCCAACTTCATCCGGTGCTGGACACTCACCAGAACTGGACATGACTCCAGATGAGGCCTCACCAGGGTAGAGTAGAAGAGGAGAAGAACGTCCCTGGACTGCTGCCCCAACGTTTGAGATCTTCACTGAAAATAATTCAGCCATGATATTTTATGTTTTATTCACACTTCACGTACTTTTAACTTGAAATTAGGAAAAAAAAACCCAGATTTTCTTGTACGATCTGTTTCTTTTGGATCACGCACAAAATTTTATGTTTTGAGGCTTTTTTGTCTATCTATTATCAGATGCATGGGATAATTTAATAAGTTCAACAGCTTAGCAGAATTTTGCTATCTCTGTCTATAATCCTCTAAGTAGAGATTTTGCCTGTGATTTGATTAAGTCATTGAATCACTTAGCTCTCTACACACCTGTTATATGGGCACAATCAGGTACTTGGGGTATGTGATATGTAGCTTTACTAAGTAACCACAGAGGTGTAATGCATTGCACATAGTTGAAAAGAATAAATTTCAAGGGGAAATGGGATTTTATAGATTAATGGAGTAAAGAATTTAAAATGGTGAAAAATTCTATGAAATTATGATAATTTTTATAAAGTAGGAAAATACTTTACATCAGTTTCTATATGAGGGATTGGACTGGGCATTGTATCTCACCACTGCTGAACAGAGGGGAAAGATCACCTTCCCTGATCTGCTGGCAATGATACTCCTCATACAGCCCGGGATACTCTTTGTCTTCTTTTCTGTGAGGGCATATTGCTGACTCAAGTTCAAGTTTGGTCTTTTTCTCCAAATATGTTTACCAGACAGTTGGCCTTCCATGCTTTTTGATGCTTGGGGATATTCCTCAGAGCCCTTGGTTAAGCTTCATGACATTTCTCTTTTGTCCTGTTCTCCAGGCTGTCCAGGTCTCTCTGAAAAATAGGACTGGTGTATCAGCCATTCCTCTCAGTTTTGCACCATCTGCAAACTGGCTGAGGGTAAGCTCTGTCATGTCATCCAAGTCATTAATGAAGATGCTGAACAATATCTGCCTATTTGTGATCTGCTTCTAAATGGATTTTGTGCTGCTGATCGCAACCCTCCGGGCCTGCTTTTTCAATCAATTTTCAATCCACTTCACTGCTCACTTACCTAATCTATAATTTGTCAATTTATCTATCAGGATGTTGTAGGACACAGTGCTAAACACTTTATTACAGTCGAGATAAGCAACATTCACTACTCTCCCCTCATTAGTCATCTCATTATAGAATGTTATCAAGTTGGCCAAACGTGACTTCTTTATAAATCCATGCTGCAATTACCTTCTTGTCCTTTATATGTTTGGAAATGTTTTCCAGAGATTAAGATGAGCCTGATTGGCCTGTAATTCCTCAGTACTTCCTTCTTGTCCTTCCAGAAGACAGGAGTGACATTTGCTGTCTTCTAGTTTTCAGGAATCACTCTGGATCATCAATAGCTTTCAAAGGTAAAACACAAGTGGCCTCACAATGACACCAACAAGCATCGTTGCATCCCATCAGGTCCCATGAATTTACACGTCTAATTTGTTTAAAGTTCCATAATCTGACCCTTCTCCATTGAGAGTAAGTCTTCCTGGTTCCAGATTCTACAAATATTCTATTATTCTTTGTTCTTCTCTTATTTTCTGATGAACAGAAAATATTCTTATGCATATGAAATAATGTTATTGTGTATTCATTACCTATGTATTCTTAAAGACCCTTTGAATTTCATGGAAGATCAACAAATTTATATCTTACTTTGGTTGTATTAGAGGCCTCCTGGTATAGAAAGTTTATTGTGTGCCATTTTTAGTGTCCTTATGGGAGAAGTCTCATGAGCAAATATCAAGACACATGTTGCAGAGAAGTAAGAATTATGAGAGAAAACGAAGACAGGGAAAGAAACCCATCAAAGAAGACACAGGAAAGAGTAAGTATATAGATGTAGTTCTTTTAATAAATCTCAAGAGAAAGACCATTCAAACCTAGCTCTGACACTTGAAGACAGCAAAAGAGAAAATGGCAAAGCTTTTCTGTCAATTATTAAAAAACAAAAGAGTAAATGGCTGTTCTTAAGTACACACTGTCAGAATATCTACCTAAAAAGCTTTTCTGAGTTTACCATGAAGAAAGATGGGGCTTGGAATGTCAAATGATAGGTGATAAGGAATAATTAGTGATGGAGTCTCTGGATTAATAAATGGCTCAGCAGCAAAATATGAGCAAAGTAAGAATTAAGAGATCCATAATCTTCCAAATAGTTATTAATGAGGTATTCACTAGATTGCAAATAATAATTTCTGTCAATTGTCATACTCTATATAAACAGACTTTCCATAATTTTATTAGATTCTTGTTATTCATTCCCTTCTTCACTAGATTAGTGAAATACTAATCAGGGTGAACACAATAGCTCCCTAATCAATATGCATAATATAGGAAACAAAACTAGAAGATAATGCCTCTTGCAAAAGAAAAATTTGAATATGTATTTTTTTAAGAAGTGCCTGGTGAATTTAATTTTTTATCAAGTATTTTCCATGGCATTTTAACAATTTCCTTTGAAGTTTGACCACCAGCCTGTACCCATGCACCAGTACAGATTGGGGGTCAACCTGCTGGAGAGCAGCTCTGCAGAGAGAGACCTGGGAGTCCTGATTGATAATAAACTGACCATGAGCCAGCAATGTGCCCTCGTGGCCAAGAAGGCCAATGGCAGCCTGGGATGCATCAAGAAGAGTGTGGGCAGCAGGTCAAGGGAGGTTTTGCTCCCCCTCTACTCTGCCATGATTTGACCTCATCTGGAATCCTGTGTCCAGTTCTGGGGTCCTCAGCTCAAGAGCGACAAGGAACTGCTGGAGCGAGGCCAGCATAGGGCCACCAAGATGATCAGGGGACTGGAGCATCTTTCATATGAGGAAAGGCTGCAGGAACTGGGGATGTTTAGTCTGGAGAAGAGGAGACTGAGGGGGATCTTATTAACACATATCTAAATGATGAGTGTCAGGAGATTGGAGTATCCCTCTTTTCTATTGTAGTTAGAAACAGGACAAGGGGTAAGGGGATGAAACTGGAACACAATAAGTTCCATTTAAACATAAGGAAAAACTATTTTACTGTTTCAGGTGAGGGAGCCATGGCCCAGGCTGCACAGGGAGGATGTGGAGGCTCTTTCCTTGGATGTCTTCATGCCTGGACACGTTCCTGTGTGACTTTATCTAGGTGAACCTGCTTCTGCAGGTGTGTTGAACGAGATGATCTCTGAAGGTCCCTTCCAACTCCACCATTCTATGATTCTATGATTTCTAGTTTTTTTATGAAAACCAGAGCCTAAGGTAGAATAATGGTTTTTAAACCCATCAAATGTCCCTGGAAGCCCATAGAAGGCATGCAAAAATGTTTCATTTAAAATAATGTTTAAATTATACTTGTAAATCTCTAAAAAAATAGTCATAGATTTTTTTTCAGTAAGTTCTGGTATTTGTGTGCATAGATGAATGTTTATGTGCGTAAATGTCATCAAAGTACATCAGAATTCATATATATTCAGCGGTCAGGAAAATGTTAGCTGTTTATTTTAACCTTGCAATAGCTTCTTTATACTCTGGATAAAACCAGAGATGGATGATAAAAAGATAGATCACAACAGTTTGTAATAAAAAATCACAACAGAAACAGAAAATTGTACTTATGAGGGGAACCAGTCTTTAAACAATGTCAAGAAACTGTTGACTACTTGAGATGCTGTGTCATTAATTTCTTTAATGTCAGGAACCTTTTGCTCAAGAGTTTGTCACAAAATTCTGAAGGTTGAACTTCCTCTGGATATCCAGATGGCACAACAAAACATGATGATTCATAACATTGCCCAGCACTGAAGAAAAGTAAAGACAGACAGTACTTTTCTGTGCCTGAATGACCCACCCAGGCACAGCAATCTTTTCCCCTAGTAAAAGATGTAAGTTTTTAAAAGGCTAGAGTTAAGAATTCTCACAAAAAACAATGAGGGCAAAGTGTTTCTAAAGTTAAGTTTAAAATGATAGAATTATTTTTCGTTAGAAAAGTTACATTTAATGTGCATGGAAAATAATTTGATAATGAAAATTACAACACTCTCATATTAGGGGCCAGCTGCCCTGAAACATAACAATAAAGAATGCCTAAAGAATAAATTTCCTTTAAATAACTGAGTTTTTACTTTTCATCTGAGAGTTAAACAGAACCTTGAAGGGTGCTTGTGTATTTTATTCTCCTTAATGTAAAATGTATGAGCACAGCAAGAATTCCTCAACATGAGAATATCTGCCTTGATAACCAAGTAGAGATTCTCATTGTGACCCTAATCTCACGTGTCATTCAAATTGACCAATATCTGATACCTGTCTCTCTTAGAGTGTTGGCTCTGTCAGAAAGTATAGTGACAGATACTGGGAAATATGGATTTGACACTTGTCCAGTGACTGAAGGGGACCTAGAAAACAAGCCTTTAAAATTTTGGCATGAATATCCTAATGATGGGCTCAAAAAGCACATAACACCTGATCTTCCTTTAAAAAACAGGAGATTTAGTTCAATGTACCAAAACATATGATGTTAAACACAGTAACAGGAGTAAAGGATACAAGTGCAAATATATACTCTCATTTGAGTGTTAGCTATTCTTACACATCTCAGAATTGCTGTAACTTGAGTAAAATATTTAAGCAGTAAGCATGCCACAGAAATTAAGGATGACAATAAACTCTTACCTAATTTCATGGTACCTGACTGAAATTTTAGGAGCTTGACCTAAGGGCACAAGAATCATTCCACCTCACTTAAAGTCTTTATAATCAATTAAGACAGTCAAGTGTTTCCAGAGGAAATTATTCATGCCTTTTGTCTTAGATAGAAATCTTTGTGTAGAATATATACAAGTGAAACAACTTGCATTATTTCCTAAATGAAGTTTTGGCAATTTAAAGTCCACATTGAACATTTTTAAACTCAACTTTCTGATACTTTTGGAATAACAATACATGCTGTTCAGGAAGACCCTGATACCTACCTCTCCTATTGATAATTTAGGAATGTAAACAGAGGAAACAGAGTTCGTTTCAGCTCTGAATTTAGGCTGTCCCTTTCTAGTGGATTATGGTACATCTACTTCCTATAACTTACTCCTAAAATTTTCAAACAGAAACTGAAATGTCTGCATTTTAGGTGCTACTCAGCTCGAAGACATGAACTTTAGCCTCAAAGTAGTGGAAAATTTGCCAAAACTCAGATGTTTATGAGATTATCTGTTCCTCTTCTTCAAATTAAGCATTCTGATTGAGATCTTACACATGAGACTGACCCTAGGGTATCAACCTACCCAAGTGAATACTCCACCTTCTGTATTGTTGTCAGATTTCCTTTTGCATCCTGGTAGCATGGCCTACAATTCTTTTTTTTTGCCCAATATCTTTTTAACAATACTCACTGTTAGAAATGTGGTAACATTCTTGATAAGAGGGAAACATCGATCCCTTCATCTCCAACATTATTTAGTACAGAGCTCCCAGCATCATTAGTGAGTCCTCAGTCTTGCTGTATTATACAGTAGTGCTTTACTACTGCTGTTCTTGATCTATGGTATCTAGCAACAGCACAAGGGTTAATGGGATGAAGCTAGAACACAAAAAATTCCATTTAAATATAAGAAAAAACTATTTCAGTGTGAGGTGAGGGAGCCTTGGCCCAGGCTGCCCAGAGGGGTTGTGGAGTCTCCTTCCTTGGAGGTCTTCAAGAGCCGCTTGCACGTGTTCCTTTGCAACCTGATCTAGGTGGGACCTGCCTCTGCAGGGTGGTTTGACTAGATGATCTCTAAAGGTCCCTTCCAACTCTACCATTCTATGATTCTATATTTTATCCAAGTTGAGTTGATTTCAAATACCCATTCATGTAAATATCAATCTTGTCAGGGCACCAAGGACACAGACAGTTGCAACCTTGTTCAGCAAATTCTTCAAGGTAGATGCACAAATCACCAAGTCTTTTATCAGGTGCTCAAATGAATCGTGTTTTACACTATACTTAGAACACTGAGTCCGTTTTAAAATCATGCTGCTTACTATAAATTGTATCATGAGATGCAGATGTATAGTTCTCACTTGACTATCTGCAACAAATAGACAAGTGTTTCATTTACTGAACTGTAAATGATGAAATAGCGTCCATTTTGGTTACACAAAAGAACAAAGTAGTACCTAGAAAGAAGTCCAATCAGACAGATAAAGCAGTAGTAGATATAAAAAATATATCTATTGAGAGAAAAGTATTGAAAAATGAAAACCTTCCTCCCTTATACTCCTGACCAGTTGTGAATGGCTTCCGGAAATTGATATAATGCAATATTAATGTCATGACTTAGTTGTATCTTCAGAAATTAAATCATTTTCCTAATAGATACAAGTGCAATTAGGTAATAGTACTAATATTCTAACAGAAACTTGTATTTTCATTAGTATGATTATCTAATCACTGTTGTTATGATAAATCATAATGGTTCAAACCACTTTGACAGCAATGTCTTGTGATCTCATTCCATCACATTTCTTATATTACACAAATGAGGCAAAGATGGAGAATACATCATGGTATTGGGTACTCAAGACACTGGCTAGAGCATGCCATCATTGCATTTCTTTAAGAAGTCATGGTTTTAGTAATGGATATAAAAATCTATGCAGAGACATGTACCTTTCTTCTACAAGGCAAGAAGAAACTATAGGACTTTGTTCCTTCTTAAAGGCAGATTGCTCTCCAACTGAAGCTTGTTTCTTTACCAATTAAATGGAAGCCAAATTAGAAACAACAAGTTTAAGAGGCTGATTATTAGAACTGATAATACTATATCCCAATAAATCCTCTATAGCAAGATATTGACTAATAAAAACATTAAATATTGCTTTGACAAAGATTAAAAATTGGATGGTCATTCCTTAGTTCAGTTTAATAGATCATACTTGGTGTTAAGGCAGCTGTAAGGGAGTTAAGAGAACATGGTTCTCCACAGATTTATATCAGGACAATTGTATGATCCGTGCAGATAAAATATAGAAGGAAATTTGATGTGTATAATATATATATACACACATATAATTTATGCAAAATCTATTAGAATGTATATTTATTTATATATATATTACAAATATATCATATATCAAACTTGAAAATAAATCTTACAGAATTAGCAGCTCCACAAATTATGAATATTAATATCCTCCCATTATTATTTTGCTTTAGATAGTCATTTTGATTTAAGTCTCACCTTTGAAAGTTTTTTGCAACCTGGTGATCTTGAACTTTTCCCATTACCTCTTATTCTTGTCAGCTTCAAGCTGTACATCTAAGGTACTTTTAAACATTGCACGTGGTTGCTCTTGAGTTTCTTGAAGCTGAATGACATGACACACTCAGGTCACTTCCTCTTTTTCAGAGATTAAAGATGTTTTTTTATCTTGCTGTTGAGCCTAGGTCTCACAATACATTATTTGTAAGCCAACTCTTCACCTGAACACACATGTACTACCATTGCACATTATATTATTGGATCTCATGTAATACATTAGCATACCAACTTTTACTTTTGAAAAAGCCGTTCAAAGATGACATTTGTGAGCATCGAGGCACTGCAGTAAGGCTTACAATGGGGAAATTAAAAAGACAGTCCTTGCAAAGACAATCACCTTCCCTTTGCTGACTCTTTCATATTTTTTGACTCTGTAAGGTTTTAGTGTGTTTATCCATTTTTGTAGACTGGCTCATCCAAATGTTTTCATTACTTTGTGAATGTGTCAAAGGTTCTCTGTGTGAATTCTGTGGGAAATATGTAGAATGACCTACCCATAAGGAACAAGGAAAACATCACAGCATGAGAGAGTGTGGAAGTTAGAATATTTTCAACTCTGTCTGTGAAACTTTAAAAGGACTGCAATAGTAAGTGTGTGTTCACAGAGAAGTTGCATTTCTATATTCAAATTTTAGATCAAAACTTTCAATTCAATGTTGCTAGGTAGACAACAGTTTAAAAATGCATTATGGTATCAAAAGAACATATAAGGCTGCTTCCATTTACATATTTTTCACTAGAAACTTACATAAGAAAAAGTCTTCAGACTTCTGTTGGCTGATATTTTCTAAGAATTGAAAAATTTACTGTCAGACAGCCATGTCTAATCTCCAATAACATTGTGTGACTATCTGACAAAACTGTCGTGAAACATTGGCCTTAACTATGAAGGAAAAAGAGATATGAAGATCCTTAGAGATTCACTACTCGTTTCAATTCTTTCGGTTTCAGTTTTTGACATGTTGTCGTACCCAAACTGACAAATACTAACAACAACATAAATGACTTAAAGTTAGTTTCTGCTTTCTGAGGTTGGTACAAGAGCTACTCTGTGTATTAGAAGAGTATTGTGAGATAGCAAGTACTTAAAACCAAAATCAAATCAAACAAAACAAATAAACAGACTTCAATTTAAAGCAAACAAAAAATGCAGTTCAGTATGTTTCTGGCAGTCCACCAGATCACTAGTCCATCATCAGTAATTTTTGAGCATTAATCAGTGAAAATCAGGAAGGTTAATTGACAGATTTACCACAACTCTAAATACATTTGAGGGGAAAAGTAGGTCTTTAACTTTTATTATCATAGAATCACAGTATGGTTTGGGTTGGAAGGAACCTAACTACCATCTAGTTCAACCCTCTGCCGTGAGCAGGAATACCTTCCACTAGCCATCCAAAGACCTATTCAGCCTAGCCTTGAGCATTTCCAAGGACAGGTCATCAACAGCCTCTCTAGGCAACTTGTTCCAGTTCACAGAAAAGAAGATACAAGAGACGAATTCATTTGTTTAAATTCATTCTATCTACAGACTGTGAATTATTGACATATTACATACTCTATATTGTGAAAATAATTCTGATCACATGCTGTATGTCTCCAGTTATTTTTTATAGAAGAAATAACTAATACAAGCACTTATTTCTCAAAAAATATACAAGGAAATTAAAAATAAAAAATATTTATCAATACAAAGTCAATTCAGAAAAGCTACAGTACCCTCTGTGAAGGAAATTGAGTTCACCTACAACCTTTAACACACAGCTCAACCACTATAACCCAGTAAGCCTGAATTTGACCGTTACATAGGTAGGATTTACCTCACCTAATTTTTGGATGTGTACAGTGTACATTTCTACATTTGAGCTAATCTCCCCAAGATCCCTTTATTGGCAAGGGTTTCAGTTACCCTGAGGCATTATTCATCTGACCCGTATTATAAATCTACTATACACTGAGATGAATCATGCCTGAGAAATACTGAATTTCAGTTCGTTGATTAAAGAGATAGCAAAGGGCAGCTTGCACAACAGTAGGTCATATTAATCATATTCTGTACATATGCACAAAAGAAACAAATCCTAGACAAGATCTGTAAAAGGAACAAATAGTTTGAGATGCATCTATGGTGAGTGGTTGGTCTGGATCAGGGCTGAGTGTCAAGAAGTTTTAGTGCTTGTTGCCTGATGATCTAATGTCTTGAAAACTGATTTCTAGAGCTTAAGAGGATAAGGTCTTGAGCAAGCTTTTTGACCCTGCTTTGAGCAGAAGAGTGTAGCAGATAAGATACAGGGGACACTTCCAAGTTAAACTACTCCATAATCTCACGAAATGTCCCAGGTTCGGATCCACTAAATTGAATGTCCAAAATGATCTGTCTTTTCTGGAAACCTTTCTCTGCAACTCTTGCTTATTGTATAACCGGTGTTCTGTGACTTGGTCTGTTTAGAAGTGGGTCTTGAATCAAAAATACATATTCTGGTCTAATATTATCACGACAACAAGAAAGTCCTGCTAAATATATTGGAAGTGCCAAATGAAGCTGACCTTCAGGTTTAATCTGTCATCTACATAACATAGTAAAACAACAGACAGTCTTTGTTAGCACTATCTGATTCTGTAATTTAAATGCAGATCAATTATTTTCCTTTTTTTCTAAAAAATAAAAGTTTCAACAGGCAGAAACTTTTAACAAGGGGGGGAGGGAAATAAGAAGGACTGTTTTTTTCCTTATGAAAAATCTTTTAATAACTCAACTAGATTCAAAGACTTTATGAAATATGGACTTTTCACAATCAGGATAAAAACCGTGGATGCTTACTCCTTACTACTATATTAATAGTATATTCAGCTTGACATGATGGTCATTAAGACCCTCAGGAGTTATGCTATAAAATGTCAGGAACTGTTGTCAGAGAGTTAAAGGTTTGTTCCACACAAGCCATAGTAACTGAATCTTGTTTTTTGTCATGTTTTAGAGGTCCAAACATTCACTTGTTCATGTACAGTAAAGAAGAACTTAAATATGCCTATTAATATGTGTATTAAGAGTATTAATATTGGATATGTATGAAGATATAACTTTAATAACTTTGGCACCAATGTCTCATCACCCTCAAACAACATTTACAGACTTGTTTATTTTGCTACTTTAAAATATTCAAAGAAAATAGAATTAAAGGAATTTGAAATAGAAAGACAACCATAAGATCAGGTAAAAAATAACTTCCTTAAAGTATCATACGCATTAGGTATGGTGTTCCCTGATGTCTTCCGAAAGACAGCTTCTTGGCTGAACTCTAGTGTTGTAGCTGATTGTGGGTCAATGCACTCACACAGTCAAATCATTATAAAATCAGTCTAAAATTTATATTATGTAAATAAGCTTACTAGCCCATGTAAAATTACAGCTATGCTATGTTGCACAATAAACCACTCTACAGTGACTTTGTATGGACTTTTTAATTTTCAGTTCTTACAGTAAGCCAAAACTAAGCAGAAATAATTCACCACTTGAAATTTAACTACTCATTTTCAAGGATCAAAAACTACTTCTCAGTACTGGAGTATAGAGATTAGCTTTATTCTAGACAGCTAAAATGAAATCATATTATCTAAATCCCTTGGATTACCTGCATTTAAATTTCTCATCATGGTTCTTTAAAATGTCTTGTTAGCAAAATCGTCCAATTATATTGAACATCCAAGTATCTTATATGGGAATGCACATAGATTGACTTTAGCTCTAAAGTGAAAGCGTAAGCAAGTAAATCCATTGCAGTGAAACATGTTAAAACTAGTGAGGTGTTATGTCTATTCTCTAAGTTAAATCTGATTTTGATCTGAGACAAATATTATTCAAATCAGAGAGTAGCCATAAGTCTTTTTTTAACGTTCAAAATTTGTCTCTGAACTTCATATTGTTTGTTTGTTTGTCAAAAAGTCTTAACAGTCTTTAAACTAGCATATGCAAATTTTGCAATATGCCAAAACTTCCACTGAAGGAAACAAATATTTCTGGTTGTTAGTTAAAGATAAAATAAAGACAAACTGATGTGCTTGGGTTTTTTTCTTTCCAGGAAAGAAAAGTAAGAAAATTGTTGGTATTCAGCGATCTTGCCAATCCGCAGAATCTGAAAACTTCTGAGTAAAGGACAGAGTAAACTTTCCCTCTTCTTACTTTATTTTGTTTTAGAACCATAGCAAATGCCATACATTTTCTTTTTCTGCCCTTTACTTCCCTCTACTTTGTGGAAATGTATTACAATGCTGTTAATCTTATTATTCCCAGAGTCTCAAGAAAATATATTTTCTGTGTGTTCACTGAGGAATATCTTAATGTTGGGGTTGAGCCACCGGAGAAGAAGGTTCTTTACAGACTATTTTCATTTTTGAGGACATTATGGTTGCTACGTGACATTGTTTTCTTACAGAGTTGTAAAATCATTGAAGTCCATTCTCTACTCAGGCATGCTCATGTATAGGGGAAGGAAAATCCATATACATCATTGAAATAAAAGTGATGGCCAAATTCAACCTGTGTGCTTAACTTGTGGAAAGAGTTACGACTCAGTAGAACAGTAAAACTACTGTTAGATGATTTTTTATGTTGTTCTTATAGTACCTGGTTCTAGTAATCTTGCCCTTAGATATGAGGCAGTAAAATTGCAGCTGTAGAATGCAAGCAATCAATCCTTTCAGATTATTCATCATGGTTAAATGTCTAAAGGTGTTACACGATTCTGCCACGAAGCCACTGAATCATTTCAGGCAAAAATAAATCAGTATTTGAAAAGCAAATGCAATAGATGGCAATGAGACACGTCACATTTTTGGTGAAATGCATGTCCAATTGAGGTTCTACTTAGCATTAACTATGTGTACTGGTTTTGGCTGGGACAGAGTGAATTTTCTTCATAGTACTTAATATGGAACTTAGTTTTAGATTTGTACCGAAAACAGTTGAGAACGCAGAGAAGTTTTTGATATTGCTGAGCAGTGTTTACACAGAGTCACTTTTTCTACTTCTCAAACCATTCCACCAGCAAGTAGGTGGAGCATGCACTAGAAGTTGGGAGGAGATACAGCTGGGAAAACTGATCCTAGCTGCCCAAAGGGATATTCCATACCATATGACACCATACTAGCATATAAAGCTGGGGGGAATAGAAAGGAGTGGATGCTTGGAGATAAGGCTTTTGTCTTCTCGAGTAACCGCTATCTGTGATGGAGCCCTGCTTTCCTGGTATGGATGAACATCTGCCTGCCCATGGGAAGGGGTGGATGAATTCTGTGTTTTTATTTGCTTGCATGCACAGCGTTTACTTCTGTCCCTCATCCTGACATAGGGAAAGTGAAAGAGTGGTTGTGTGGTGTTTAGCTGCTGGCTGGGGTTAAGCCAGAACACTAAAGAAATAAAAACTCTAGTGAAAATATAGAATTTATCATTGTGAAAGACAGATGGGAATGATTTTGTCTATTTCTACTATTTTATCTAATTTTACATTAGGTAAAGTCTCACATCAACATGTGGTCTCCAGCGACAATGAGTGGAAAGGGACAAACACTCCAGTGATGATACTTCTTTTGATACAAGCGTGCACCTTGAAGACATATTTCACTCCTCATACCTCTCCATTTTCTTTCATGTCACAATTATCTGAGAAATCTAACTTCTAGATAGCTAATTGTGTGACAAATCCAACACACAGCCAAAGCAAATATTACTTTCTCTCTAAAACCAAGAAACTATCTGCAAAGGTTAAGTAAGCATTATCTACCCCTGTAAACTTCAAATAATCTCTTGGTATGTCAAAACTACAAAATTCTTCTCTTATCATACAAATACAAATGAAATTTGTTGGGGTTTATTGGAGACTATTGCAGATGTGTAGAACACATCAGGCTTTGGTGAAGCTGCACCTCAAGTACAATTTTGAGCCCTCACTACAAGAAGGACATTGAGGAGCTGGAGAGGATCCAGAGGTGGGCTACCAAGCTAGGAAAGGATTTGGAGCACATCCCCTATGAGGAAGGGCTGAGGGATCTGAGGCTGTTGAGCCTGAAGAAAAGAAGGCTCAGGGGGGACCTGAAAGCAAGTTGTAGCAAGGTGGGTATCAGTCCATTTTCCCTAGTAGCAAGTAGAAGAAGTAGTAACAGAAGAAGAAACGGCCTCAAATTGCACCAGGGGAGGTTCAGGCTGGATGTGAGGAGGAATTTCTTTGCTGAAAGGGTTGTCAGGCATTGGAAGGGGCTGTCCAGGGAGGTGCTGGAGTCACCATCCCTGAAGGGTTTTCAGAGTCAGGTAGATGTTGCACTGAGGGAAATGGTCTAGTGGTTGATAGGGCTGGGACAAACACTGGACTCGATGAGATTAAAGCTGAAACAATCTTATGATTCTATGATTCTAGGCCTCAAATCTACTTACCATCCACGACTTTTTGTATTTTTTTCTTATTGTTCCCATTCTTATTCTGAGTGGGAAAAAAAAATAATAGTAAATCTCCTGGAGAGTGAGATCAAAGCTGTGAGAATCTTGGTGGCTTTGTGGTTCACGCAGCTGCAGATAGGAGGCTGCAGTGCTCTAAGGGGTCTGTGAGCTGTCAAAACACAGTGACATGGGGTCGTTGCACCATTAGGGAAATCAGAGTGCCAATGGAGGAAAGTGTCAGTGCAGAGGGGGAGTGGAGGTGGCCCCCATCCTGCTGGTGAGCTGGTCCAAGTAGGTACAGTTATGAGAAGTGTCACACACATCCCAAGGCTGCTGTTGCTTGATAGACTACATATTTTTAATATCTCTTGATGATAAATGAACTGTGTGTAATGTGGGCCTGGTAACTAAAATCAGCATCCTCTCATCACTGTTTTTCTCAGATTACATAGTTCAGAGCCTCCCTGACAGTCAGTCATCCTTATCCGTCCCTTGGTTAAGAGGCCAGCAGCCATCACATGCTAATCACAGAACCTCTCACAGCTGACAGTGTCTCTTTTCCTGTTGCTTAGTCCCTGCTGCCCACGACTATTTTCTTTGCCACGTTTCTGTTTTGTTGGATGGCAGTTTACAGCTCAGACTCACTGCCTCCACACATGGCGTAGCAGGGGACAGGGGACACTCCATGGTGTCTGGACTTAGTAACCAACACAAAGAGCAGATGTCTTAGACTAACAAACACACATCACACACTACAGCTCCACCAAGCAGTTAAATGAGGCCTTCATTTTTTCCATGACAATAGGAGGCCTGGACTCTGCAGCTGCTCTATAAATATGGTAAAAACCTCTGAAATCAAAAGGCAAAAGATGTAAAGTAGATTGAGCCTTTGACAACTTTAATTTTGCTGCTCTGTATACTTCAGGGATCTGCCTTTAGGTTTGAAAATAAATAAAATAGAAAACAAACAGAAAGAGAAAGAATAAAACTTCCTCCTCCTATGTCTGCACTGAGGAATATTCCTTCAGTGAAATATGATGCAAAACTATGTGTGTGTGTGTTTGTGCATGCACTCATGTGTATCCGTTAAGATGACGTTTTCTATACCTTTGCTGACTATCTCACAATTGTATTGCAGATAATGTGGGCTGCTTATGAATACCTCAGATGTCAAGGGCTTCAAAGACATATTCTTGGTAACTCTATGCACTTTAGCAACATGTGTTTCCAACAAAAGCTGTCCTCATTAAAAGAAGACGAACATCTAATCCTTTGCTTTTCCTCAGTTTCTTATTGTTTCCAGTGTTATAGAAAGGATGGGAAGCCTGCTATTTTTCAGACATTTGTATTTTATATTTAGCCTCACTCTCAAGGACATTGCTTTTAACTCCACATTTGTAACTTCATTAGGAGAAGCCGTCTGAACATTGTGCTGACATGTTTAACTTTACAATACTTAAAAGTATTACAAGCAGAAACTAAAGGCGCTGGAGCTCCATATTAAGTAAAGATTTATCAGTACTATTAACAGATTAGGATGTTTAGGGAAGGAACGTAGTCCCTGTGGACTGTGTGGTCATAAGTGGAGCAAGTTAAAGTTATATTTCCTTAGAAAGCAGATTATGACCTCCATTTTCTGACTGTAACAGAAGGGCTTTTTCCATAGATATAATAACCTCACTTGTTTATAACAAATTGAGCATAGAAGAGAAAAAATGTCTGTTTATTTGCTGAAACAGTATAATGTGTTCTGAAGCCACATTTTCAAGGCATGGACAAGTTGGACTAGACATCCAGGGTCTTTCCAGAACAATGTCCAACAGGTTTACATGGAGGAATGCACTTCTGGAGGCAAATAGTAACTGGATTAATGTGAAAATCCAAGAAGCTGAAGAATGGGAAAATCAGGCCAGAGAAGCATCTCTATTACTGTAATTGCAAATCTCTTTTCAACCACACAACCTTAAAGGTGAGAAGCCTGTGGAAGGAGAGAACATGATTAATCCATGCAGTTTCTAGCAGGAAGAAAACAAACAAAGAGCCCCTGAGGGTTTTCCTGTCTGTATAGAAAAGGAAGTAACATGAGATAAATTTGGCTTTCTTGGCTTTTCCAAATGTCACCTGGAAACACATTCACATATAAGCCCAAGCAAATGTTGGCTATCGAGTCCTGTTAATCGAGATCAGCATCCATGTGTGTTAGAAAATTATGGCAGCTATGTTGCAAACAGGCAACACACTCAGGAAAGTAGCTACATTATGAAATTCAGATGCATTCTTTCTACCACTGGAGGGCTCTCATATTTTTCCATTAATTTCACAAGAAGGTATTAAGATTTGGAAAAAAAAACTCTCCTAGAGTATATGACTTAAGCAAAGTATGTTCCAATCTTCTAAACACAGGTGTAGGCTCACAACAAGGATTTTTTAATGCTTTTAATGGACCTTTCTTTCAAAAACAAAATAGATATGATTTTATTAACAGCAACTATATCTCTAGATACCATATGTCATAAGACAATTACAAGATGGTTTACAAAGAAAAATAGGATTGTTTATCATGGTTATATAGGGAGAAATGAGGGAAAGTAAGTGATTTTACTAAAACTGCCTATGAGGCCAGAAAATCTCAGCCCTGGTCTCCTTGATTTTGTTTCCTTTATGTTAGAATCATTAGGACATTACAAAACAGTTACATGCGATGCCTATTAGTCTGTGTTACCTGCACAGTCTTCATCATTTTAGAGACCAGATGCTTTAAACAACTCCAGTATATTTATCCTCATGAAGCATTGCAACAAAAGGAGTTTCTGTCTATGTTAAGATATCTCAAGTCTTCCAAGCTCTAAGCTGTCATTGTTGTCACCAGACTTTTTCTAAGTGAACTGTTTCAAATGACTTTTACCTGGCCTCTTGCTAGCAGTTATTGTTCTTCTTTACAACAATTTGAGTAATGAAAGTAAAGTTATCACACAATCCCGAACATCTAAATCACAAAAGGCTGAAATTTTATTGAGTGAATATGATTGTAAGAGGAGCCTTCAGTTTTGGTGATTCAGCTGGCTGGCTGTTTAAATGCCGTGGTATTTGTCATCGCTATCAAAACTGTCGATATATCTCAGGTTTTATTATTTATGCTTAAATATAGCTTTAAGATATTTGTACTGCCTGAAAGCAGAATAAGCAAGCTGTTTAGCTTGTCCAATGTATATCTTTAAGCACTGCATGTATCTGACTGGACAAGTATCTTTAAGAACTCTGCCTTTTCTGATGTTTTAGCTCCTCTTGGCATTTAAATCCAAACTAAACAAATATCCATCCACTTGCAAGCCTGACACTCGCAAGTATTTGAAGTGCTTGGATACCCAGAGAACAGTTTTAATACATGACAGACCAGGAGATTCTGTAGCTCAAGGGCTGCCAGCATTGCTGTACCAGGAACGTGCCAAGAAGACATAAGCTGTCACTAAAAATATAGCTTCTAACACCTTAGAAATTGTTTAGCCTTTTTGAAGCAGATGAAAATATTAGTGGAATGGTGGGAGGTAGATGTCTCTTAAATAAATTCTGGAAATTAAACAGCCTTCCAAGAATCCTTCTCTGAGAGTGAGGAATATACCAAATGGGAGATGGCAATGTAGAGATCGAAATTAGAACTAAAAAGGTGGCTCAGTGAGGCACTGACACAGCATACAAGTTCATTTCTTGACATGAGGATTTCAATCCTGCTATATGTAGCTAACATGTTAGAATGACAGAGTTTGCTGGTCTCTTTTGTTATAAAAATACATGAGAGCACATGGTCACACAATATGGTTTTGTTTCTTTATTCAAAGAGTGAGGAAATCGAGACTAGTAAATTTTTTGAGGACTCTTAGCACACTAACAAAACCAGCTTTTTAATCCAGTGTTTGTGAAGGACAATCTTGCCTGATTTGGAATGAATCCAATCTATTCCCTTGCAGTTATGTAAAAAAAGGACTTACACTGAAATGTAAACCTAACAGTGCAAGCTAGGGCTCAATGTGTACCTTTTTCTTGAATTAGGTATCCTCGTTACAGTGCTTTTAGCTTATCCCAGTTTTCTTTCTGCCCAAAATGTCTCAGATATTTGACAAGTCAGACCTGGGTGGAAGTCAGCTGCTCTAGTGACTGTCTCTTCAGCTTTTCTTTGCCAAGAGGAATTCTAATACCTCAAGAAGGAATTCATAAGAAATTTATCAACAGAATATTCTCAGCATTAGATCTCAGTCTTCTAAACTGAACTCTAACAACAATTTCCCAGAATTTCAAGTTATAGTCACAGTCCTCCTCATTATGCAGAAAACTAATTTCTGTGACCAGGAATTTCACATTAGTCAGTTGGGTTTTTTCCATCATCTACTATCACCAGCCTCCTTGTCACTGTTCATTTTAGTCTCAGGGGTGGATATGACTGCATAAAAGTCTCTTCAGTTTCAGAACACCTACTGCTCCAATAATAAATGTCAGATACACTATTAAAACTACTGGAGGAAGTTAATAGTAAAACTATACACTGCTATACACTGCAAAGCCCACAATTAGAAAAAGGTATATAGCCCATTGTATCTTCAAATCATTAAACCATATTCAGTACAAAGATAAAATTACCATGGGAAAAACATTACAGCACAATGGATTTTGGAGTAATTTATCTTATTATTTTAGGCACAGATTGGTTTGTTATATTTATGATGAGTCATCATCAAAATCTCAGATATTTTAGAAGTCTGTTTAGGAGGATTGTTTGATATTTTCCATTTCTCTTCACTAAGCGCTTGACATTTCTTATGAACTTGATGGTATCACATTTTGTCTATCTTACTGCATCTTCTTCAGATATCTAGGAGGACAATCTTTCTGCTTGTCAGAGCCTTTCATGGGTACAGGAAAATCTGACATAATTGAAGCTGAGTGTTAGTAAATGTTCATGGCCAAAATGTTTATGTTCTGCAGCAAAATTTGGTTTCTGTATATTTCCTCACGTTGTTTCTTTAACTCTAGAAGTAATGTGGTAAAAATCTGGTGGAAGAAAAGATACACAGTCTGAGTAGGTTTTTGGGTAGATTTGAGTAGATTTTGGGGTGTTATTTGAAGTCTTTTTTTCTTTAAAAGTGTATTCAACTTTAAAACTCAGAAAAAATGTCTTTCCACTGAATTCACTGTATCATAGAATCATAGAATCGTAGGTGTTGGAAGGGACCTTTAGAGATCATCTAGTCCAATGTCCCTGAAGAAGCAGGTCCCACCTAGATCAGGTTGCATAGGAACATGTCCAGGCAGGTCTTGAAGATCTCCATGGAAGGAGCCTCCACACTCTCCCTGGGCAGCCTGGGCCAGGGCTCCCTCACCTGAAACAGTAAAATAGTTTTTCTCATGTTTCAAAGGAACTTTATTTGTTCCAGCTTCATCCCATTACCCCTGGTCCTGTTGCTAGATACAACAGGAAAAAGTGCTGCCCCAACCTCCTGACATCCATCATTTATATATTTGTAAATATTAATGAGACCTCCCTCAGTATCCTCTTCTCCAGACTAAACAGCCCCAGGTCCCACAGCCTTTCTTTGTATGAAAGTTGCTCCAGTCCCCTGATCATCTTGGTGGCCCTGTGCTGGTCTCTCTCCAGCAGTTCCCTGTCCCTCTTGAGCTGAGGAGCCCAGAACTGGACACAGGACTCCAGATGAGGCCTCACCAGGGCAGAGGAGAGGGGAAAAGAACCTCCCTTGACCTCTTCTGGTGACATTCTTCTTGATGTATCCCAGGATGCCATTGGCCTTCTTGGCCACGAGGGCACATTGCTGGCTCATGTTCAATTTATTAGCAAACAGGACTCCCAAGTCTCTTCGCAGAGCTGCTCTTCAGCAGTTCAATCTACAACGAAGAAAAGCAAGTTGAGAGGTACGACAAATCGGTAATGTCAAGTATGCTTACGAACCTTGGTATGGTTTTATTTTTACTGATAGAAAAATAAATAACACTTCCATGTACTCATTCAAGAGCTCTGTGATCAGCAAGGTCTGTGGTGCCCAAGGCAAGTGTCAGACAAAATATAAAAGCCCAGCCACCAATATATGGTCCTGAAAACCCTTCTCACTCCTTTCTCTCTTCTTCAAAAAGTTGGTCATTTCATTTTGCAAGAAGCTTAAGCCTTTATGTGTCTCTCAGAATACACAACCCCCACATAGGGCATATTGTTGAATCCTCATGAAGATCCAGTCTGTAATAGTTTTGGTGCCATTTAGGTTTGTCCAGGCTGAAGTCCTATATGAAGTGAACACTGAATTTTATCCCTTTGGAAAGATTCTGTATAAGGCAAACAAGAAAGAAACAAAGAACAATAATACACAGCAGCCAATGAATTTTGATATCTTCAGTGTCAGGTGAAAACAAAGTAGAACATTTTAAAGATAAAATATTCCACAATAAACACTTTAATCTGATTAGCTTTTCATTTGGCACCACTCTCCTTTGGACATAATAGAAGAAATAAACATTTCTAAGGTACAGTTCTTCCCTTTCTATTGTAGAAACCGAAAACTGGTCAGCTAAATAGAATGACTATTTCTACTCATTCATAAGAAAATTCAAGAACAAATAAATGAGACAAATATTTCAGTTATAAGAGCCTAAAGTTAGGTGAGAGGCATCTAATGCCGTTAATAGCTCATGACTATGAACCATAAGCAGAGGAAGATATCTTCCTGCATCCAGTCACAGTCATCTAGCACTCTTTGTGAGTATTTAGATGGCATATAGAATACACAGTTAGGCGTTACTGCTGTTTTCCTGAGCTCTTCAGAAGCCCAGTAGAGGGATGTAGTTGCAAACTTCACCTAACTGGACTCAGAATTGTGCAGATTCAGACATGTGTCTTTCACTGAATTGATATATCATAGAGTCATAGAATGTTAGGGGTTGGAAAGGACCTTTAGAGATCATCTAGCCCAACCTCCCTGCAGGAGCAGGTCCATCTAGATCAGGTTGCAAAGGAAGGTGTCCATGCAGGTCTTGAAGACCTCCAAGGAAGGAGACTTGAACTAAGACTGATGATGATGGCTAACACACTATGCCAATACAAAAAACCCTCAGTGAGTGGACATTAAAACCAGCGTAGATGTTTAACATTTCCTAGCAGTTAGCTCAGTTAGATGTTCATAGTATTTGCTTTCACGTATCTTGTAATTATGTAGAGTTCTCTGTGCATCCAGCTCAAACATCTAGCTTAGAGTTCTGTCAGGCAAGATAACCATGCAGGTCAGGTGCTTCGGTCTAGAACTTTTCACTAAGTCCTTAATTTATTTTTTCTTCCTTTTTTTTTTTCTCTTTTCCCAGGGGTCTAAATGTCTATGAGTCATATAGTCATCTAAAACAACATAAGTTTAGATTTAGATCTCTAATTATGTAACTGGGTATCTATTGGATGAAGTGAAAGCATTTCAATCAAGCATTGATAAGCAGGTCTAATCTTAATGGTCTATCATTCATAGAAACTGACAAACAAAACACCAGCACATTTTTCCTTTTTCTGGACCTCCCCACTAAAGAAGAAAGAAAAAGAGGCTTAGAGCAGTAACTGTCCCTTCTGTCGTTTAGCCACTGTTTCTTTAAAAGCTGATATGTAACACTTGATGGAGCTCTGTGCAGGAGAAAACCACAAACAGGTGTTGGAAAGCTTTGTGCCTTTAAGGCTCTCTTATTAGGCTAATACAGGAGTCATTAGTTCTCACAAAAGGAAAAGACACATTCGCTTTTAATTAGAAAGATTGGACTCTTCAGGCAGCGTGACTGCAAGAATTCCTGACCTCCTAAGCATATACTTGGTCTTTCAGAATAATTTTTCATATGTAACTGGCAACACAAAAATTGATACTACACCTATATTACCACTAGAATCTCATCTTTTAATATTTAAACCAGTTTGGCTATTCATTAACTGCTCTTAATCTAAGTAAAGTGTGTCCATCTCTCTCTCATCACTAGCAACAGAGAGAAACAACATGACCAGTTCACTTATTTACTTTAGATGACTAAAGCTGAAAATAATGACTGTGGTAAAAAGTCATTAGTGTCACAATTCCTGCATGTGAAAAAAAAACTGCTACAAATACGATACTAGCCTAGATCATTAGGAGTTTACATCCCTCCTACACTATATGAACATATGGGAAAATTATTGGGTCAAGGCTTTATCCATTCCACCCATGTTCATCTGTTAAGAAGCGATAATTATCTATTAAGGGTTTCATACAAATGTATAAAAGGAATTATAACACATTTCCTTCCTGATCTAATGTTTTGAAGACTTTTTTGTGTATGCTGTTGGAAATCCATGAAATTTATATGTTTTTATTGTGGTCTGTAGAGAATTAATGGATGTAAAACAGTAACCTATTTAATCTGAGATATTTTAGTGAAAACCTGTTTGCAGGCTCATTTTGCTTTGTTTTATAGCAGTTCTTTCTGCTTTTAAAGACAATTCTCCAGTATTTTGTGTGCCACATAAATTAAGTAAATCCTAATTAATTTCTTGTGAGGCTATTTTTTTTAACGAAATAAAAAAACCACAGTGGCGCTAGCCCTTAAGCTGATTCTTACTAGGCAAAGGAATATGCCTTCATTAATTGATCTGTACTATAATATGCTAAATTAAATAATGTATATAAAAGAACCTGATGTTATTTCATAAACCAAACACATCATTGGATCCTGTTATGGACATGTTTATTTGTAACTCCTCCTTGTACTGTTTTTAACCAGTCAACCAGCATTTTCTTAGTTTCCAACCCAAGCTCAGGAGTAGTATTTTTGTTTGGATTTTTCCATATTGGTTATCAACACAGTACATGAAACTTCCACACACCCAAAAGGATTTTTCTCAAAGAATGGATTTTTTTTACTTCATGGACAGGTTTTTGTCAAGAAGTTAGTACAGTCAGTTCCAATACATTCTTTCTTCATAGTCATCAGAAAGAGAACAAGACACCGAAATTGTCCAAAAAAAATCACCTTCAAACACTATACCTCAGCTTACTCTAAATCAATTGTGAAAATATCAAGTTAGAGATGTTGGTGCCCTATTTGGAATTGCTACCTAGTGTGATCTAGATAAATATTTGCTCTTGCTGTTAGACACAGTCCAAGCTGATAAGGATTGATAAATGTGTCCTGCTTGAGTGTTAGAGTAGATTAATGTTCCGTCCTAATTTCCTAATTGGTTTCTCCAGAATGTCATTAGGATGATTTGCTGTGTTTTGGTGTTGCTATTGGGAAAGTCAATAAACCTCAAATATTAAATCATAATGCTGATACTGTAATGGTTATTTTAAAACTTCAGATTAAAGGTAAAATGTGACATGGAAATGTAGACTTATGTTTGATTCTTTCTTACTTTACAGAGGCAAGGCAGATGAAGCTTTCCACTTCTTTGAAGGAGGAGGACTTTGAATATTCTTTTTCTACTATTTTTAGAATGCTTACAGAAACATAACACATATTTAAAAAGTTCAAGTTTAGGTGATTCTATGAGTTGAATCAGTCTGAAGTTCAAAAAGTAATAACATTTAATGTCTTTATCTGGTACTTCAAACATATCTAGTGTTAAAATTTGTACTTATTATCATCTTTCCATTGTTCAGAAACAGAGCAGGGTAAAAAAAACTGTCAACCAGTCATTGGGAAACAACAGAAACAAAAATACTAAGCATTTAAAGCTGTCAAAATACTGGTTTATCTGATTTGTCTAGTGTTTCTTCTAGGCAAAGGAGATTTTCATTAGTTCTAACAAGATTTGTGGAGGTATTACATTTTTAAATCTATGATATGTCATAGGAAGACATGGGCAAAATTACAGAGTGACAGCAACAAATAAGCATTAATTAGATGGGTGTTGTGAAATTTTAGGGTTCAGCTACACACATTCACTGAGGCTGCAAAAAACATAAGCTTGAGTAAAGCATTATAAACTCCATCCTCTAAACTCACATGAAGTAAGCAGAGATAGTTGTTAAATCAAAAGTTCAGATATAGCATAAAATTATGGATGGTTTATTAACGTTTTATTCACACACTGGATGAAGTTGCTGATGAAAAGATTTTTTTTTTCTGAAAAAAAAGCTTCAAAATATTTTAAAAAATGAGTATTTTTAAAACAAATATATTCCTATATTGATAAAAAAATGGATTCTCATTTTCAACTTTCCTGTTTAACTCATAGTACAACCCATAGAAAGTCAAAGATCATCTTTGAAATCAAAAGTTTAGGAATTAAGAAATAAATATTTCATTTCATTATTTTTCTTCCCTTTTGTTGCCCTTTACATATACTCCTAGATATTTATTTTATATCCCAAACTGATACAGAAAAAGAATCATCTTCAAAATCTGTTACAGGACAGAAAATTCCTTTATATGCCATCTGTCTTCTTCAGTTTCATAGAACAACCTATTTTTTATTATATGGTATCTCAAGGGCAGTCAGTAGATGAATTTACTGCCTGGACAAGTACTGTTTTAGACCACTTGAAGAATTTTTAAGTTCCAAACCACAGAGAAGTCAGAGGAATATATTGTAAAAAATAAAACGAAAAGAGATGTTTTTGGCTACTGCGTAGGTAGGCTGAGAACTCCTACCAGTGATGAACCCTGTGTTTCCTCTTCCATTTTCACATATTTTTCATTTCCTTCATCATGTTACGCAATCCTAAAAATCAGTGTGAATTTGATTTGCATGAAGTCTTGGGAGGTACTTGTCAGCATAAACTTGATTACAGGTTTCAACTTAACCATGTGTGGGAAGAGAAATACCTTCTGTGGGAAGAGAAATATCCTCATATTTATCTGCATTTTCAGATTAGAAATGAGATCTCAGATTTACTAACAAAGGTCAGTAGACTCAGGCTTTTTAGAAGACAAAACCAGGAATTTGGGGTATTTTTTTATTTAACCTTTTATTTTTCACTCGCAAGCATCTTACAAACACAATCATTCACTTCTGAGAGCACCAAACTGTACCTGTAAGATCCAGTTTAAGCTTTGCAATGTATCAAGGTATTCAGTGAACAGGGTAGCTGCTGTCTACCTAGTGCGGGAATTAAGTCCAGCTTTCTACACATTCCTTTCTGTAAGAACAAACACTTCTAACCTGCTCCTGAATGGAAATTACAGCTTTTATTACATTAGACCTATAAGGAATCTAAAAAACCCCCACAAATGTAAAATGCCATTTATAAAAATGTCCATCTGTAGTAAATGCACAGAATGAGCCAAAAATCACCAGGCACCAAGTGCATAAAGGAGAATCTTGCAAATATGCACAGATCAAAAGCAGAGTGAGACATTCTGGTCTCTCACTAACTGATTAGTATCCAGCAAATATTTCTTGTTCTCTCAACCCTCCCAATTCCCTCAAAACACTCTGGTTAATTTACATTTTTCTACAGCACACAAAGCTGAGGGGTTATGTAAGTATATTTGGAAGCCTCAAGATAACATATCATGAAAATCAGTTTACCTGAGCCTAACTGCTGCATTAAAAACACAACTGGAAAAAGTATACCTCTGTCTGAAGTATTCAGCATGATAATCACTGTATCCAACATAGGAAGAGTATCAACTGTTAATTGAGATATGTATACTTATACTAGTAAAAGTGATTATTCCTAATTTAGCCAACAATGATTGTTTTACAGTGGGAGAGGTATTTATTATGGTGTCATTAGTGTTATGCTCAAGCTACTTATTTTTTTTCTAGGACCTGTCTTCACATAAAATGCTTGTATGATGGGTATGAATTTTATAGTTTTAAGTGTATAGCTCTTGCAAATACATAAGGAAATTTTATTTTATTCATTATGTCAATAAAGTTTACAGGGAAAAACAAAGCAATAAAATCATTGCATCATGGTATTTTAAGAAATGTGGCCACGGGGAAAACTGAGAGCAAGTGAAATGAATTGGTGCTTAGGATAATGAATGGAGCCCAAAGGATCCGCAGACAGATTCCAAGGAGTAAGCTTCCTTCATCTCCTCAGAGAGTAATTCTCCTTAGTTTTAACCAATAGACTGCAACAGCCCTTCATTTCTAATCCCAGGCTTCTTACAAGCCGTTTGACCACTCACACCAAATTACACAAGAGGTAAGTAGTAGGAGAAACTCAATAGATCCACAAGGAATGCCGGAAAATAATTTAATAGTTCCATGAGAAGAAGAAAAGGGTTTGTGATTAGAACCATGGAAGGATGTTACCTTCCTTTCAGAGTACAGGAAGGAAATTAAAGAGATTTATGACAAATGTCGGAGGGGAAATAAATTGAGCCAACTACTTTCTGTCTGCCTGTCTGTCTACCTCAGACACTTTCCTCTAGACACATCCAAGCTGCAAATGAGTTCATGCTGTAAGTGTCATTATTTCTTTGCTTTACAGGGCCTTCATTCTTCAGGGAAGAAACAGATCTCTCACTGCTGTAGATATCTGACCTATGATGAACAACCAGCTCTAGAATTTTGAAAGGCACCTAAGTTCACATAAAATTATTTTTTAGCTTCTATTATATTCTTTTTAATTTTTATTTGTCTGGATTTACAGACGAAAAAAAACCCAGACATAAGACAATCATCTGATTTTAATACCATTGCAAAAAATATATGTCCAGGCAGAAATTAAAACTAAAGTAAATCACATGAGGAATTTTTAAAATTATTATTATTATCTTTTGAAAAATCTTTTTGGAGTTTGATTGTTTGCTTTGGTTAAGCCTCACTGTATTCTTAGCAAATCTTCACTAAACCAGTCAACCTTTGCAGTTTCACCCACTACTACCTCTTGGCATTTAGGTTAAATAAGTAAGGTATGATAGTCAGTGGGTATGTAAAACTCTTCCACCTGTGAAGAATTTCAAACACATGCTGCATGTGAGACTTTTTCTTGCCACTTTGGTTAAACAAACACAAAAAAATGAGCCTCTTTCATGTCTTATTTAGTTCATAGGAAGAATATGATCCGAAATCAGGAGTCATAAGTAGAGCTCTTAGAAACTATTTGTAGTCCTTTTAAACTCAAAATATCCACATTAAAAGAACCTAAATTGTTTAAGATCAAATTCAAATTGTGACCATCTTCATTCAAATGACTTAACATTTTGGAGTCCTTCAGGAAAGAGGGCTATATAAATGCAAGATATAAGTAAAAGTTACTAATTAGAGTCATTACTAGTGTAATAGATTAACACATACAGTGTAAAAATATTAGTAAATGGACCAATCTATGTGATCAGGTAAATGAAAAGTAATAGATATCAATGTCTCCCACACTGATACTTCAGAGTCTCTTCCAGCCCTTGAGATTCTGTGATTCTTTGACTGAGAAGCATCAAGGATCTTCTGACTGATTTCAGTTTCTATGAAATGTAAAACTATTACATAACTCTTTGATAAAGTATCAACATAGTTTTGAATCTGAGTTTAAAAGTTATTCTTGGAGGTCCAAACACATTAATATTTATTATTCTGTTGGGCTGCCTTTCACTTTAAGAAGGAATTCTAGCACTAAGCTAGAATGGGTCAGGCAAGCTATTAGTTGCTCATATGCAAACTTATCATTAAATGAGACACCTAAAAGGCCAGTGTGCTGGTGTTCTAATCTAAAATTAGAGCTCTCTGCTATTATTACAATAGCTCAAAATTCAAACAAACAAGGCAGCATTTTGACATTTGAAGAAAATAATACTGGGGAAAAAATCACATGAAAATGAATATTAAATATGAATAAATGAAATATGATCAACAGTCACTGAGCACAGAAAATGAGAAATAGCTTTTGCAGGAGCACATTACAAAGATAAACCAGCCAGTTAAATTTTGAATAAATCACCTTTTATCCATTTGTGACACACAGCTATGGAAATTGATAACTTCAGAACTCCAGATCCTCATAAAAAATATCTTTTCCAGAGGTGGCCTGGGCCTTAAATTGGATACTTCTTGAAGACTATTTACAATTTTTCTTTCTTTTTATTCCCTCCCCCTCCTGGCTTAATAAGATTCCCTCAAAAAAATGCCAATTTCACCTTCTGATGTGAGCAGAAGGCAAAAAGCAGTGACCATGGCAATTAGAGGATAGCACGCACAAAACAGAGAACCAAAAACACAATAAAAGAAACCTAGACATTTATTTTATCATGTGGCATTTAAGTAGGGCACCTTTCTGGCAAAAGGGAAGGATTATCTCAAGGTTATTTATTCATTTACTGGCAATCAACTAGGTTCAGACAGTTGAAATCCCTGGTATCCAGAGAGTCAGTAAGAAGCCTCATGCATATGTTTTACTTTATGTTGCTCATCTGCAAAACAATGAGGCTTGTAATGATGTGAAAGGTTTAATAGACTCTCTCCTGGTTTGTCCTCTATCCAAGCTGATTGTTATTTGTGTAGTGTAATCTTCTTAAGAGTGTGGTTCCCACAGGGAGATGAACAGACAACGACTGGGCTGTGGGTAGCAGCTCATGTCAGGGATCAAGGATCATCCAGTTAAACAGTTTTAAATTTAGAATTCCCTAATATTCTGGTTCTAAAGAGCAGTTTGCTAACAACTAGAGCTGGTTTTGGTTATTTTACACAAAAAGAAATTCCTCTAAGTGACCATTTAAAAATTACTTAAACACTGATCTGAAAGTATTATCAGTCAGTTAATTATTATCTAGACCCAAAGAGGCTGAGGCAATGATGAAACTACTTAACACATTAGCAGGCCATGATGTGATTAAAAAAAAAATACTCAAGAAAAACAGGGGTTATATTTGACAAAGCTGTTTAGGACAGATGATATTTGGATGCACTGATTTAGATAACAATATTCCTTAAAAGCTGAAGCTTAGCTGACTCTTTTAAAATTAATATGAAACAAGAGTTCAAATCCCATAGTCAGCTTTCAAACCCTAAACCCAAATATTTACCATTAACCACCTGAGATATCAATATTTTCTCTGTATACTTCTTTTTGTTCTTTAAAAAAATGAAAATAAGCCAAAATTTTAAAAATGTAGCTAGTTTTTTTCTTTGTATCTTCAGTTGTCCGTGGAAAGAAATAATTGGCTAGTGCCTGACTTCCATACATATAATTTTAAAGGTATCTGAGAGCAGAAAGATGCTTTTTCATGTACTATTGGCTACATCACACTTGCTTCTAAACTTACTTGTCCTACCAAAATTAAAGATCAAGTTAGTGCTATTAGATAAAATCCCTATATCATGATATGATCCTTGGGAAATCATAGAGTCATAGAATGGTAGGGTTGGAAGGGATCATCTAGCCCAACCACCCTTCCAAAGCAACTCCATCTAGATCTGGTCACACAGGAACGTGTCCAGTTGAGTCTCGAAGACTTCCAAGGAAGGAGCCTCCACACCCTCCCTGGGCAGCCTGTGGCAGGGCTCCCTCATGCTCACAATAAAATAGTTTTTTCTTATATTTAAGTGGAACTTTTTGTGTTGCAACTTCATCCCATTACCCCTTGTGCTGTTGCTAGACACCATAGAAAAAAAGTGCTGTCCCAACCTCCTGAAACCCATTATTTAGATATTTGTAAATATTGAGGTAAATATTAAATCACGTAAATGTAAATAATGTAAATAGCAATCTGTCTAGAAAAAGAATTGTTTTAGACCAAGATGGAGAAAATGAAACTGTTATGAGTAAGGAATAACCAAAAGTTAGACTTTGAACAATATTAATATGATTCATAGACTAAAAGGTCAGAAGGGACAACTGCTTCACCTATGTTAATCTGCACCTAACCATTGAAAATTGATTAAATTGCATTTCATCTACTTAACTTTGTATGGAGACCAGTCAGACGTGTATGTCTGAGTCAAAAGTTGCTCTTAGCTAAAACACATCATCCAGAAGACATACAACTTGGAAATCAAAGCATCGAGAGAAGGAGAATCCAATACTTCTCTTTCAAGTATTTTCAGTCTTTTTTTTCCTGATAACTAACTGCCTTCCTGTGAAAAACAAATAATTTCTTTTGAACATGTCAGTTGCTATTATGCTTTTTGCTCTTATTTTATTAAAATGTTGTTACCATAAGTTCTTAGAGTACATTATGTTGGAAAGGAATAAAGAGGTCACCTAATTCAACCATCAACTCAAGAGTATGGACTAGCTCTGTATAAAATCACATGTATTTCAATTTTATTTATTTTTAAGAAAAAAAAAAGTATTGTTGAATGTCCTGTTTTTGGAGAGGAGTCAGGAATAGTATGTTGTATCATTTTAATTCTATCAATAGTTTTAAAAAATACAGATACCAAAGCTCCACAAAATCTGTAGTACGGATCTTACATGCCTAGCAAAGTTCAAAATATTATTAGTCTTTTTTGCCACAACTCCACTCAAAGACCTTGTATCGATTTAATTTTCCATTGTGCTCTGAAAAAATATCTTCAGTACATTGCTTTTAAATCGATCATTTTCTACATTTGAGTACATTCCTTTTCAGTTTGATTGCATGATCCAGTTATTGTAGGATTATCTTTTTTTACCATTATTCTGGCATTTGTGAACCTACAGGTCTAATTTGGAGGGATTTTATGTTAAATTTCAGAAAAGCTAATCCAGAGTCTCATGTACATATATATTTTTATTTCACTCCTGCTTTTTTTCAGTGTTTCCTGGGGTGTTCCCCAGATACTACTACTTAATTTTCTTTTTTCTACCTATACCAGTTCACTAGATGAATCAGTCCCTAAATACTATTTCACCTTTCACCTTTAGTCAGATCACCATTGTAAATCTAGCTCTAATCTAATGATTTGCCACATCCTGCTTGGAGAAAATCTCCTGTCTCCCTGACTATTGATATGATTTTTTTCAAATACGAGGTCAAGGTGGCAAAAAAATAATGTTTGTTTTTTTCTTTCCCAACCAGTTCTTTCCTTTTCCTCTTATATTTTTATCGGAACCTCACCACTCTGTCTATCAGCAAAGTCCTAATCATGTGAGACTCAAACCTGAATGATGTGACTGAGTCCGTCAGCTCTTTCGTATTGTCACAGAAAACTTTCAGTACATCTTCTACTTTCCATCACAAGGTGTATCTTTTCCTGTACAGCTACACTAATAAAGCTTTCATTCAGGTTCTCATCATATTCAAAATGCTTCAGCAAAATATCATTTTCATAGTTCATTGCTTTGATAATGACAGTCCTCTATATGCATCTTTCTATTAATTCTGCTTCTATCACACCAAATGGAGATTACTTATTTTACACCCAAGGTTATTTGGAGTGTGCATCTGCTCAGATTTTCTTGTTTACTACTGAAATGTCAGATCCCATCTCTGCTTAGCTTTCCCATATATTCTGGAAAATATGTTTGTACACTATTCCGTGATAATCTTTGCTGCTTAGAGCATCCAAAAAAAAAAAAAAATCGCTTGATTGTGCTTCTGCAGTTTCATCCTAATTCCTTTCACTGCTTATAAAAAGTCTCCTCAGTAGTGAATCCCCTTCTCTTTTCACCTTGACCAGATTTGTGACACTTTTTCTTTGCTCCCAACACACTCTCCCCTCCTCCTCTCTCACACCCTGCAGGTACATTCTGTCTTTTTTTTCTAGCAGTCAGGCTGCGGACTTACTAAAAGAGGAACTCTTGGTATGTGTTTATAAAATTCATAGCACAAATGGGACATGGCCCACTGAGTGGCTCATCGGTAACACAAATCAAAGATTAACCTGAAGGTCAAAAATCTCATTCCAAGTCCAGAAACACTTTATGTTTTCTGTTTGTTTGGTTGTACCTTTGTTTACATAGTTGGCTTGTTTTTCAGAGATATGGGAAATGATACCAGACTTTGTACTCCATGGAATTAGGAGATGCATAGGTGTTGAAAACTGAGTAGATAGATGTTCAAGAAAATAAAAGGGAATAAATTGCTTCATTGTATTGTTTGTTTTTTGTTTTGTTTTAGATGAACAGATATTAGAATTTCTCATTAAAGTACAAGTTCATTTTGAATAAAAAAAATCCCAACACTAGAGGAAAATATAAAAATATTTCCCACTTGATTTTTTTCTCCTTTTATTCGACTTTCTGTCGTCAAAAAGAGATGGGAAAAGAGATGAAGGTAACAAGAGGAAACAGTGTAGAGCAGAAACTGAAGTACAGGAAGAACTTCCTTCCCTCTAAATTTAACTTTTTGTTGCAAAACATAAAATTAAGAAGCAAATTTTCCTCCAAAATAACATTAACAGTAATTTTTCCCTTTCTGATGAAAAAGTTGTTCAAACAGAAAATTCTGGCCTGCCTCGTGTTTCTATTTGTATTTGTACTTGTATTTGTATTCATGATGATTTGAAAGGGTTTGAAATCTCCTAATTGTGTAACTGTTATTTTATGTAACTGCACAATCTAGTCTTAGCTCTCTCCTCTATTCCATCACTAACTCTGTACACACTGCAATGTTAATTTCTGTCAGTCATCAGTCCATACCTTTGTTGTTCATACTTAAAATTAGTAGTTTGTCATACGTTTGTTTCACAATATCATGAATGTCTCAAAACACTTTTAAAATTCATTTACATGTGCAGTAGGAAACGCATAATGTTTTCTCTTTCTTTCCCATCATCAAAATTGCTAATAACTGTTTGAAGCATCTGAGCTCATTTTCTGTCTGAGGCCACATATGTTGAACACCAATTTTTTTTTCATTATTGTTGTTTGAAAAAAAAAAAAACAAGGAAGAATCCTTGTACTAGGAAACTGATCAAGAAGATAATTTCCAGCAAAGAAACAGAGGAATTTATATATCAATGTAGGATTGCAGTGGTTTTGCCTGGGCCAGGCTTTGGTGGCAGGGGGCTACAGGAATGGCTTCTTTAAACACAGAGGTGCCAGAAGCTTCCCCTGTATCTGACAGGGCCAGTGGCAGTCAATTCAAAGACAGACCCACTACTGACCAAGGGCAAGTCAATTAGTCATTTGAGGTAACACCGCTGTGATTAATGTATTGGAGAAGGGGAAGAAGCTGCTACGCAGTTACTAAACTGCAGCAGCAGCAGCAGGAGGGAGTGACAATGTGAGATCATCTCTTCAGACACCAAAGTCAGTGGAGAAGAAGGGGGAGGAGGTGCCCAGGCCCTGGAAGGAAGACTCCCCTGTGCCCTGTGGTGCAGCTCATGGTGAGGCAGCTGTGCCCCTGCAGCCCATGGAGGCCATGAGGGAGCAGAGACCCACTCGCAGCCCGTGGAGGAGCCCACGCTGCAGCAGGTGGATGCCTGAAGGAGGCTCCAGGGAAGTTCACCATGGAGCAAGTTCCTGGCAGGACCTGGGAGTCCTTGGGAAGAAAGGATTTGACGCCAGAGCAAGTTTGCTGTCAGGACTTGTGACCCTGTGAGGGACCCAGGCTGGAGCAGCCTGTCCCTGAAGGACTGTTCTCCCATGGGTGACCCACACTGGGGCAGGGTGTGAGGAGCTGCCCCATGACAGGCCCCTGGCTGAAGCAGTTGGTGAGGAGCTGCAGCCCATGGGAAGGAGCCACATTGGAGCAGTTGGTGAGGGACTGTCTCCCGTGGGAGAGACCCCACAGTGCAGCAGTGGGAAGTGTGAGGAGGCCTCCCCCTGAGAAGCAGCAGCGGCAGCATTTGTCTATTTGTAATGAACTGACCGCAACCCCCATTCCCTGAGCTGCTGTAGGGGAAGGAAGGGGAATTCCTGGAAGAGGGAGGAGTCTGGGGAGGTGTTTTAAGATCATAGAATCATAGAATAGTAGGGGTTGGGAGGGATCTTTAGAGATTACCTAGTCCAATCCCTCTGCAGAAGATTTGGTTTTATTTCTCATTTTCCTTATCTCTTCTGAATGTTCATTAATAAATCAAACCTTTTCTCCCCAAACAGAGTCTGTTTTACCCGTGAAACTAATTGCTGAGCGTTATCCTTGTCCTTATCTCGATTCATGAACCTCTTGTTTATATTTCTCTCTCTCTCCTGTCCAGTTTAGGAGAGGGAGTGATGTTATGATTTGATGAGCGTCTGGCACCCAGACAGGGCTAAACCACCTCAAGGAGATATCGTGATACTCTTCAAATACAAAGCATAATTCTGGTCAAACTTTCTTGAGTGAAGCACATTCAAGCTGAACTCAAATTGAAGTCAGTTTGGAAGAGAGCTATATATTGTGACTAGAGGAGATAAGATATATCTTTACAAGGGACTCCAAACTTACAGTTTTCTTAAACTAGCAAAACAGTAATTGGGAAGGAATATGACTTCACTCAATAAGCACATTAGGATAAAAGCAGACAAGAAAAGATGAAGATCTATTTGAGCTAAAAGCTAATTCATGCATAAGAATAAACAAGTGTAACTTTTGCATGGAAATTAGGAGGCATTTTGTAACCTCAGAAGAGTGAAAGACCTTGGAGACTGATCAGAGTGAAATGGAGCAGACTTCAGTTGGGCCAAGATAAAGCTAATAAAAAGTCTTTTATGACAGATATTTGCTCATGGTAGGGATGTTTAAACAACACAGCCCCGAAAGTTGCAGTAATCCTGTAAATTCAGATCATCCCCCATGTTATAAGCACCACATCCCAATAAAATAAAAGGACAAAAATTGTTTCAGTATGAACATAGGGTCTTCTGTAAGTCCTCAGGGTATGTAACATAGTACATTCATATATACTCCATTTTTATGGATGTTCAGGCTGAATGTGCTCATTGTTGCACCCATTCATAAAAATGGATCAGAAGAGTACTCAAAATATGAAGCAAACCCTAGAATGCATCAGCTGGAGATGTTACTTTAGATCTAATCAATCTATTTTCTGTTAAGTCTTAACATGCTTTTATATATATATATAATAGTAAGCTTCTAATAATAAATATTTTGATTTCTAAAGTTCTGTCTGTTAATAGGTTCATATATACATTTAAAAATGCAACTGTACATATATATAGGTATAAATATTCAATATTAAATAACAAACTTCCATATAATACCTCTAATGGAGAGAAGAATAACTACATGCTTACTGGAAGGCTGTAAATGGTTTTGAACACTTTTAGTGAAACCTTTCAACATTTCTCTAACATAATGTTTTAAAAGGGCCCAGGGTCAATACAAATGTAATATATGGAGACTACAAGAAAATTTGACAGAAAATTTGTTCAAAGAGCACAGTAAGGTGGCATGTAGAAACAATAATGGGCCATTATGCTGTCTTATTAGAGAAATTAAAGCATTGCACACACTGCCTGACTCGTAGTGTCTGCCTTTTCTACTGAATAACTTGAAACTTGTGTTTTCAACTCAAGTAGTGTTTTTTTTTTTCAAGTGTAATTTCCTTTTCAACTCTAAATATTTAATAATATCAGATGTGGCAAACTTGTTTAGGATGTTCAAAAGGCAGAAAGCCACTGGGCTCCCACAAATACTGTTTGGTTAGGTAGTCATTAAAGTTTGCATGCAAACAGCCTAAATGGAGACTTTGCAGGCACAAAGAGTGGTGTTTCATGTGCATATTCACAGAAAGTTCCATCTTTCAGAATGCTTCTTTGAAGATATAACAATATCAGAAAAGATGTAGTATGTATGTGTTATATATATGGAGGATCTATATACTACACGATTCTTTAAAATAAAAAGGGATCTAAAGTGTTGAGTTCAGTTTGAAGGATAAATGCAACATGTTACCAGCAAACCTTCCAAACAACCTCTCTTTAGGTTTGTGGAAAGCCCCTCCACTGATGCAATTTATGCCATTACAGCATTTAGCATATAAAGTTCCTGCTACAACATTGGTGTAATTACATTTGCTATTACAAAATAACTGGAAACAATGCTTCTGTGAAGATATGATTACACTTAGAAGAATTTCTCATACAGTCTGCCTATAAAGTTCATCTCTCGTGCTCATTTTATTCCAAATATTTGTTTCTGGAACCGTAAGTATTTACTTGGGGGGAAAAAACAGTACACTTGTCTGTGGATATATATGGAGGACATCTGTCTGAATTTATCCTATTGGAAGTGACTGATATATAAACTGCATTTTATAGCAGGAAGCAAATATAATTTTCCAAGATATGTTTGGAAACATTATATTATGACAAATTAATTGGGTTAGATTCCTTACTTGGGATAAACAGAGAGAGTACTACGGAAGTTAAGCATATGACTCATTTGTTAAACAGTATTTCTAGGCCTTGGAAAATGTTTCTTGTGTTAGCATCTAGGAGATTCATGAAACGCAGGGTAGATGTAATGTGCGTTCTGCTTCTGTGAGATACAGATTTATCACCTCCTTTTTGTTGATGCAAGTCAAGCCCAAAGTCAGTAAGCTGTAGGTACCCAAGTATGGCAACTTGAATCCAAGTCTCTTGAATCAAGTATACCTGAAATAATCTCTTCTCCCTTTTCCTCTTCAGCAGCACTTCATGGCTAAATGTGTAGACACAGAATACCTAAACTGTTAGAAGACTAGATAGAACAATGGAAAATGTAGCACAACTCTGTTTGCAAGAACCACTACTAATTAGTTTATCCTTTTCTGGACTGACACATTTTGTCTAATTTGTTCTCTAAGTCTTTTTAAGGTATTCTGTATCAATAAACTCTCTTCTCATTACCGTCTTTTTCCTTACCGTTGTCCAAATCTTACTCCTTTCTTTTTTTGTATATACATACAGATATATGTTTGATTTATGTTTTCCTCATTATTCACAAGTAGAACAGGCTTTCTGTTTGAAAACAAACTATCACATCCATTCGCAGTCTTGTCCTTTTTAGCCACCAAAATTTCAATACTGCTTATATATCTCAGTTGATCTGTCCAGTTGTGCTGAATCACTGAAGTTATGTGTCAATTCAGGTGATTTTGGTCATTTGGAGGACATTTGGGTTGGTTGATTGACTGTTGTTTGTTTTTTGGGTGGTTCTCTTTTAAGAAACAAGTCAAAAAAGGTTTAAAAGGAAAATGAAGTTCTATATCTAGCTGAAGTGGCACAAAATCCAGTTATTTTCCTTTTACTACCCATTACTGTACCTACCTGCTTAGAGACATATTTAGATTTTAAGGAAGAAGTACAGAGTATAGGTGGTGGACCTCTGTTCATTCTAGGTCTTTGTCAGTGGTGAAATGATCTGTGAAAAAGAAAACATAAACTTTCTTAATCTTCTCCATAATCTGCACCTGGATCCTCAATTAAGTTTAAATTGTCTAAACTTAATTATTTGTGCCACTATATGCTTGCATTTAATTCTGAATATAGATACCATTCAATTTAGACCACAGGTGTGTCTTCTGCAGTAATGACTGTACCTGAAATGTCAGAACATTAACACCAAAAAACAAAAGAAGGACTCAAATTTGTAACTTGCAAGACCTAAAATATTTGGAGTTTCTGCTCTTTCATTTTGAATTATATGACGCAGCAAATTCTGACAGCAAGAGTAAATGCTGACTCATGAACTGAATGATAGGATATCATAGTGTGAATCTCTGTAGGGAGATAAAACTTGTCAACTTTCATCACAAATTAAGTATTTAGAGAAAAATAATATCGCAAAAGATACAAGGTACAGTCTTAAAGACGAGTTAGGCACAACAAACATGAACCATGATGAGTGCTTTGAACTAGTTAAGAAGAAGAAACTTTCAGCCAAATTTTAAGATGCTATAGGCATTTGTAGGAGGAGAATCCTCAGAGGAGAGGAAATCACCTGCTGGGAGTGTTGTAATTGAATCCCAGTGGATGGATCGCTGCACAGGAATTTTTTCACTTCCAGGTTTTGTGTTTTGGCTCACTGAGAAAACTCAGATGTTTTTCTCCTTTAACATATACTTGTACTTCTGCTGGTTTGCTCTTCTTTCATCTCTCCTGATCTGCTGAGTTTTGAGAGGAACTTGAAAATTTACTGCTGTAGGACAATGTGCAGAAATGTCCTAATGTCACTCCTGCTCTTTGCAGAGGAATAAAAGGAGAAGGACTGAGGCAGGGTCAGGTGAGGTGGGGCTAGAGATTCAACTTCTAGTTTGCCAATATCTACTTATTTCTTTCAGCTGAAAGGAGGAACATTCAGCAATATGATCAAATAATCAAAGAGGAATTTGGAATACCACTTCCTGAATAAAAGTTAACAAGACCATTTCATCAGAACGTGAACATGTCTTAAAAGCCTCTCAGCCCAGACATATAGTGGAAGAGTGATTGCCTCACTTATGTATATATTACCCTATAATTCAAGTGAAATATAAATGGGATGAAGGATAACTTTACCTTGATTCAACAGCTACTGTCAGAGTTCTCAAAAATATCTTGTGAAGCAGACAAGTAAAGGAAAATTTACAAATACATTGTAGCTACCTTTACTAGTCAATATTTTCTTCCTCTTTAGAGGCATTTACTTCTACAAAACAAAAGTTATATGGATTTGGGGAAAATCTGACCTTCACATTCAACTGATTCTCGAGATACTTCATGAAAACAAGCTGCTGATGTTAACTAAAGCAGTACGAAAACAGACAGCCTCCACATCCACCTTTTAAAGAAGCATTAGTTTTCAGCAAGCCTCAGTTTTGGAACAGCGTGCAACAGAGTAACCTGAGCCTCAGAGATGTACAGCAAACACTAAAAGACCTTAGGCACGGACATTCAGAGACTGACTCAGATTTGGCAAATGGCAATGCTTTTCAGCTCCTTTGGATCATGTAGCACAGTATACTTGTGGATATCTCCTTTTCACCACCGATAAGGCTGATGATTTCTTAGTAATATCAGAGGAACTGAAAGCCGCTTTCAACCTGCACACTGTGAAGAACATGGAAGCTCAGGAGCATGCTTAAAGTGTAGTCACTTTATACTGAGTTGGTATAGTGTTGTCCACTGCACTTAATGATTTTGGGTAAAATTTTCAATATACCTTAGCTCAAATTTTATTCAAAATAATGATTTATTTTTCACCTTTTGCCTTTCAAGGAAAATCTAGCTAAGGCCTCATCTTAAAGTGCACTATTTTGTCCCATAGTGAGCTCTACAAGCAACTTACATTTCTTTTCTTCTTTGGGTCAGGTGCTCAGGCATCACCACTCAGGATATAAAACATCTTGTTTACTTTTAGCCATGTTACTAGGGCTGTTGTCGTACTATTTCGGAATTGCACTGCAGCTAGCTACAGGTACCAAATGGAATCATAGAAAGGTAGAGGTTCTTGATTGAATTTATTTGTGTTTGAATCTGTCAGGGATGAAAGAGCCAACAAATAATAAAATAGATGCAAGCCTCTGTAAGTCAGCAGCCACCTGCTACCTCTGGGCTATTAGAGGGGCCCTCAGCATGACAACACAAATCCATGCTGGCAGGCCAATCACAGCTTAAAAAAGCCCTACCTCAGCTCAGCTCGTCAACCCAGTCAGAGGAATGACAGCAACATTGAAATTTCATTTTCCTTGATATTAGTTGTGAATTGGTTTATCACATTATTTTTACTCTTACCCTCTTGTCATCTTTTAAATGCTGATAGTATTGATGGCTCTAAAATGCAGCCTATCTGGTTACTCATTCGAGAAATGGAGGTTTGGTTCTATTCTTTTTATATTTCCCCAAATAGGCTGAAGCGCTTATTTAATTTCTCTCCTTTCTATACATCTAAGCCATGTAAATTACAGGGAACTGTAAAAGTCAAAGTACTCATCAGAGGCACCATAATTATTGATGATAATCTATTCTTCAAAGCTAGCACCTTTTCATATGCTGTTCACTAATTTCACTGCCATTTATAGAATGAGTCAAATTCTGCACTGACTTGTATCACCTGCAACTGCATTTAAATTGACCCTAAAAGTTCACAGTGGTACCTTGTTTAATAAGGTTATGCAAAAGGACAGAGCAAAATGTGAAAAGAAGTTAAATCAGTGCAGTAGTCTGAGGCAATCCCTGACATATTTTTTTAAAACAACAAATGAAATCTTGGCCTCAGCATAGTCAGTAGAAGAAGTTTTGCCAATAACTTCCACAGGGCTGTGATTGCACTCTCATGGAGTGTGTTCGAATAGAAGAGGCTTGTGCTTTTCTTCTTTTTTTTTAAGTTGCTCACTTTGGGACTACAGTCCAAAGCATCCTGCCTGCACCAGAGGCTACAGAACTGATATTTAGAGATAATGGAGAATGGAGGGAAAAAAAATCTCAAACTGTAGGCTGTTTGTTTTCCTTTTGCTGTTCAAAATCACTGTACATCAGTGATTTACAATGTCTCCTTATATTCAGCAGTATATGACAGAGTCTTGATATGATCACACACTTGTGTTCATTAAAAAGGATCTTAAAGCTTTCTGTGTGGTCTTATTTATTTTCTAGAAAGTCTGCATCACTAATCTGAATCAGCTATGGAAGTGAACTTGGTTTGAAATCAATGAAGGCAAAGGAGATGTTCCTCTGGGACTGCATCAAAACTTGCATTTGGTCATTGTACAGGGATTAATCACAGACAGACAAATTTTACCAAATCTGAGCCATCAGAAACTTGATTTTCTTCAGCTCTTCTTGTCACATAGTATATTTGGGAGATGCTTGAAGGTTTTCTGAGAAAGCCAACTCTTTTTTTGAACCTCTAGGAGTTACACATGAATGAAGAAATGACTCATGGGTTCAGATATGGGGCAAAACATACTACATGCACATATGATGTTATTCTAATTAATCCTTTGTCATTAAAATTCTATCAGCACCAAGATAAAAACAGTTTCTTTTGCAACTCCTGCAAATCTTCATCACAGAATTCCTTGGTTTTTCCACTATATTCATATTTTTTCTTTGTTCTCTTTGAATTCCTTTTAGCAACCCCTTAAGACATTTTATAATTTCAGTCCTGTAACTGTGTTTTCTAACTATGAAACTTAGTAAATAAATAAATAAGCATGAGAAAGACTGCTTCTTAAATTTGAATTATACAATAAATCTTTTCACCTCTGGCCTTGCTCACAGCACACGAGCACAGTTCAAGTAATTTAGACGTGATTGAACCTTTTTGTTTAAGTAACAAATATTGTGCTCTTTCCACACACAAACTCCTACATATAACACAGTCCAGTAACAACACAGTACAAAATGAGCTGTACAAAAATGCATTCTCATAAACAGCAACTGTCAGCTAAAATTCTTTGCAATTTTCTCATAAATTTACTTTTTCTTTCTGCCTACATTATTCAAAATTTTAGATCACATAGAGCCAGAAACAAAATGAATAACCTTTAAAAACACCTTTTCTACCTATATGGTATGGTGAGTATTTTTGTAGCAAGACTAACACTTCATAATAAGAAAACTATTATGTTTCCATTGTGATTATTAAGGCATTAGCAAATATAATACTACTATTAAGGAACATATTTTTCAGACAGTCTCTAGAGTTACTGTAAGGAAAAAGTAAAACTAGAATCTAGAGATCTATATTATTTTTTAAATCTGGGACTGCCCTTGTTATAATTCTGCCTAGAATGATGTATTGAAATATGTACCTTGTGTCACACTGTTTATCAACATGTCACATTGTATCATGTCACTTTATGTAGCTTGATATGACAGATGCATCTCTAAAGCAAAGCATCATCATGTCCCATGGCATGAGGAGACGTGAAAATAAATGCATTCTTGTTTTGTTTACAGTAAACTACTTCCAGAAATAGAAAAACAAACAAACTGACAAACACAAAACCTCCAAACATTAAACAAACCACTTTTATTTGGTTTTGGAATATTTTAAGTAAATGAAAGGAAAGGGTGTTGCCTCCCCCATTCATCTTACAAAATATACAAATTATTGTATGCCCATAATGCATAGTTTCATTTTCTTATTACTTTGATTTAAAGGATAGCAAGAACATGCCTATAAGCAAGCTGTAAGCAATTATTATATGTTCTATAGATAGCCAGGGAAATTACTGACTTAGAAAAAATGAATAACAAATGGAGCAGGTAGTAAATTCCTGTTTTGTTTATAACAAGTAATTGTATTTATTTAAAACACTCATATTAATTGCTGTTAGAGGTTCTTTTGTTTTCTAATTTCCTAGTTGCACTCGCCTTACATAACAAGGCTTTGTTGCATAGGTGCTGGTTTCTGTGAGAAGCTTCACTTATGTCCAGTAAACTCAATGCCAGCAGCCTCCAAGATGGACCTGTCGCTGTCCAGTGCTGAGCCCATCACCAACAGTAGTAGTGCCTCTGTGATAACACATTTAAGCAGAAGGGAAAAATCTGGACACCACCAGCAACTGCGACTGGAGAAAAGAGTGAGAGCATATCATAGAATCATAGAATGGCAGGGTTGGAAGGGATCTTTAGAGATCATCCAGTCCAATCCTCCTGCAGAAGCAGGTCAACCTAGATCAGGTCACATAGGGACATGTCCAGGCGAGTCTTGAAGACCTCCAAGGAAGGAGACTCCACAACCCCTCTGGGCAGTCTGTTCCAGGGCTTCCTCACCTCACAATGAAATAGTTTTTTTCTTATAGTTAAGCTGAACTTTTTGTGTTCCAGCTTCATCCCTTTACCCCTTTTCCTGTTGCTAGCTACAACAGAAAAAAGGGACATCCCAACCTCCTGACACCCACCATTTAGATATTTGTAAATGTTAATAAGATCTCCCCTCAGTCTTCTCTTCTCCAGACTAAACAGCCCCAGCTCCTGCAGCCATTCCTCATATGAAAGATGCTCCAGTACCCTGATCATCTTAGTGCCCTGTCAATGAGGAAGAAGAGGGAGGAGGTGCTGCAAGTGCCAGAGCCAAGATTCCTGTGCAGCCCATGGTGCAGCCCATGGTGAGGCCCTGATCCTGCAGCCATGGAGGCCATGAGGCAGCAGTCAGTTTCTGAAGCAACACTGTTGAAAGGACCCATACTGGAACAGAAGAACTGCAGTCTGAGAAGGAGTCATGCTGGAGAAATTAATGGAGGACTGTCTTCCATTCTGGAGCAGGACAAGAATGTGAAGAGGAAGGAATCACAGAGAAAATCTGTGATGAATTTCCTCACTCTTTCCCCATCTCCCTGTGCTGATGAGGGGCAAGAGGCAGAGAATTTAGAACTAAAGTTGAGCCTGGGAAGAAGAGAGAGGTGGGGGAGAGGTATTTTAAGATTTTAGTTTTATTTCTCATTATTCTACTCTGGTTTTGATTAATATAAAATTAATTTAATTTCTCCAAATTGAGTCCAATTTGCTTGTGAGATAATTCCTGAGTGATCTCCCCGTCCTTATTTCAACCCAAAAGCTTTTCACTATATTTTCTCTTTCCTTTGTCCAGCTGAGGAGGGAGAGGGCTTTTGTGGGCACCTTACATCCAGTCAGGGTCAAACCACCATCCAAGTTTTCTAAATTATCTCCGCACTATATTTAATTGGCTCAGTATGCATTCACTGTTATGTTCTGTTTGCTGTGAACTATTCCTGTGTTGAAATGTGCTGTAAAACTACATTAGTTGGA
>WBNH01003912.1:0-21491 GCA_013401255.1 Urocolius indicus
TATGTTCTGTTTGCTGTGAACTATTCCTGTGTTGAAATGTGCTGTAAAACTACATTAGTTGGATGGAGAGGCCAGATGCTGGCCTGCTTTATATTATTGATGTTTTGCAAAACAGGTGAACTGCAGTGATGTGTTCATATAATTGTGTATAGGTAACTACTGTGTTACTTTAGACTGTTAAGAGTATAATTCTGATCAAATTCACTCTTTCCTAAAGAAGAACTGTGAGGGAAAAGGCCATCTGTCACTGGGCATTGTGGGTTCCTGTGTGTTCTGCCCCCTTGATGGCTGAATCTGACGTCCCAGGTTAAAGTAGAGGGTACTGATGCACCATTATCTTCATTGATAAAAGCCATAGTTCTAAATCTCTCTTGTGACCTAAAATAGAAAAGACATTACTCATCTCTTAACCTTGAGACATATTCTAGGCAAGGTTTCAAATACATGCAAAGCAAAGACTGACAGTGCTGGGATCTGAAGTCCTGTGTCCAAACATGCAGAAGAACATGCTATGCCCAAACATGCAGAAGACAATTTGATACCCCTAATCCAGCTCTGTGAATTTGTTTTAAGCCTTACCCAAAGTGTCTACATCAGGGCTTCAAGGGATTGGTAAGTTGTTACCACGTACCATGTCTTGATATCTGCCCCAAGATTTTGAGTAGTAGTGTGTACTCATATTAATTTGCACCATCTACACAGAGTGAGTCAAGAAAAACCTTGACCTGAATGTAATCTCAAAACACAGAGATAATAGTTCCCATAATCCAGCTCAAAACTGGAAAAAGATGAAGTCACCAAGACTGAACACTGATGGTCATACTGCATCCTCAATATATGATGTAATAGGCATCTGAGTGAGGTAATAGAATACACTACAATAATGTATAGTTCTGATTTGAGGTTTTTCTCAAGCTAACATTCATCCTGAGAGATTTCACATCCATCAGTAACTCTGCATTTGCAAGTTATATGTTTTTTTCTGTATGTAACCTAGCAGCTTTAAGCAGGTTTGGGCCTGTAAACACGGATTCAAATGACACTGGGCTTGTAGTATGATACATAGTGTATCTTCATAAATTAAAGAAGGTTAAAGAAAAACTAATATTGAATAATCAAATCTCTCAGTTTCTCCAGTAATCTTGGGAGGAAATATCAACTATTCTTTAACAAGATAAGAATTTTTGCTTCCTTGACCTCCATCAAGAATATTCCAGATAAGCCCACTGTTTGTAACTACTCATGTTGTCAATGTCACATTCATACCTTTCAATTATGTTAAAAATAAGGATTGGTTTATTTCTGATGTAGAAAAAATGGATGTATTATTTTGGGCAAAAGACTGCACTATTCTGCTTGGTACATCTCAGGGCATTCAGATAATTTTGTTAACTAAGAGATTATATACTGTAAATGTTCTCTTCTTTCCTAAGCTTCATGTTGTTTTATGGATAACAGATAGAAGATAAATGTTTTGCATGAGATGTTGTCTAATAGTTTTAATGACCAGGCAAGAAATGAGAGAGGAAGAGATTGCAAAGCTTAGTTATTTGAATGAAGACTTAATTAGGCAGTCAGTTCTATAAGATAATATTGCTTTCTGTTCTTGTTTGTTCTTTGTGTAATATGAATAAAGACATGCCAATTGTGTATGATTATAGACAGTTATTTATGGAACTAGATTTTGTCTCTACACTTAATTATGTTTTTGCAAGTGAGGTAAATATTCTGTTGTTGCTACAGTGTTTAACTAAACCTGTTTTTCTTTCCTTTTTCCTGTTACTTCATGGATTGAAAACCATTTTGCTCACCCTTCTGTCCTATTCTCTCTACTTGCTGGAATGACAAATTTTCTGGTAAGCAAATATATCTCATGTAAAAATAATACATGCTATAGCCATATTTATTCTTTAATATGATACAAAAACATAATTTATTTCTATGATCTGTATCTTTGCCAGATATCTTTAAATAATTGATTTATATGATGTGAAACATTGTAGCATATTAACCTCTTTAATAAAATACAACAATTAAATAATAACATCCATTACTATTAGGTATAATTATTTTTTTTTTTAGGAAAGCATTTTTATGTGTTTTCCTAAATAGATCTACATAGTGCAGCCAAGTATTGAGTCTATGCATGTGCATGTTCATGTGAAAGTATATATGGGACTATGTTTTTGGATGTTTGGACAGTATCAACTGAGAGGCAAATATTTCAAACGCAACAAGATTCCACAAGCTTTGTGAAAAAATAGTGACTGATTAGAAGAAGAAAAGGGTTTTTTTTCTGGTGAAAAGTAGCTAAGTACTCTTTGTTTTACTTGGGACAACAGAAATGGGAAAGAAGTTGCTGGAAGCAATGGAAATGATCATGGAACAAGAAGGGGTTTTTTTCTCTTCTATGTAGGAAGGAAGAAAGAGGAACAGGGAAGAATACAGAATAAATTGTAATGACCTTGAATGTGCACTAACAATACCAATGTTAATGAAACACAAAAAGGCTATTAATACATTAGAGAGAAGGGATCTCTATACTATTGTTCCTTGCAAAGAATTTGAACATGTGCCTTTAAATATTATTTATCTAATTCTGTTTTTATACTCTGAATAAAAGCTATTTTTGTATACTATCTTCTTCAAGAAATCTCCGTTCCTTTTCCCTAAAACATTAAAAAACTTTAAAAAAATCATGCCAACATGACAATATTACATTGGATCAGCCTTATAAACCTCCAAGGTATGGAAATTTATTTTCTTCAGAAGTTTCCCATAAAGGGATACCTGTGTTTGTAATGTTCTTCTCTGAGAGCTTGGATATCTTAGTTGTGTATATGAGATATGGTAGGTGCAATGTAAATTTAGGCAGGCAGAAGAAATGTATTTCAGGAAGTTGTTGATGGATTGGCAGCTAGTTTGGCTTTCTGAAAAAAAAAAAAAAAGCATTCAAAAAAATTACCAAAGTGAAACAGGTGACACAAGAGTTCCACACTCTAGAGATTTTCAAACAAAGACAAGAGAATTTCTCAGAGTTCATGCTTTGGAAAAGCTTGTGAAGTTCTGAAGGAGGACCCTACAAGATTCTATGTGAGAGTTGATGTTGTCAGCATCAACTCACTAGATCTGCATTTTTACATTCCACCTATAGTTAACTAAATTTTCAATTCAAAATACCTGAAACTAAATAGCCTGAAAAAAACCAACACATATATTCTAGGGGGGATTCACATAAACTGTTTTATATTTGAAGGAACATATTTTAATTAACAGAACAACACATTCCACTTAATCAAGACGTTTTCTGATGGCATGAGATCTTACATATGCCCATAAGGCTGGTTGAGTATGTGGTCCTCTCCTGCTAGGAACCTTATCTGCTTTTCAGAAAGATAAAGTGGTTCTTTGCACATAACTGAATTACCTTCCTAGGGTGCTCCTTTTTACCTTCTGTCACAGCCTCTTTGCCTGGAAAAAGAACCTGAAATATTTTTAACATCGAGAGGATTTTGAAAATTGATCTCAGTAGATCATGTGCAAGAAGACAGATGGATGCCCTATTTGAAGGTCACATAAAGGATATCTTGAACCCCAACAACTCTTCTGTTCAAAATACCATCCATATTATCAGAGCTTTATATCCTTTGCCAAAGGTAAATGCTTCTGTTGGTGTGTAGTGCCTGTTAGTCTTCTGATGAGCTTCCCTTAGTTTCATAGCGTACTACTGCCTGATTTCAGCTTTGCAGAATGTGAAGTGTTCAGGTCACTAATCCTTTGGTAGTTTTCTAATGGCAAGTGCAAGTGATACAGTTTCCACCGCTCAGTTCATCATCTTGTTAATTTTGCACAATGTCCAGCATAGTTTCAAGTCCAAGGACTAAGACCCTATTATATTAGGCATTGTGAGAGCATAGAGAGAACAAAAATAAACTTCTTATTTCAAGGAGCTGATAACCATAGTTTAGGGCAAGAGGAAGTAGATGCATTCAGATAAATGAGGGAACTTCAAGGAAAGAGAAAACTTGATAGAAGAAATCAAGCTATTATGTGATCAGTCTGGCAGCAGCAGAAAGACAATGCTATAAATTAACAGCTATATGTGAAAAGATTCTCTCAAGTATGGGGGAATATGGCAGAAGAAGTGGATCATATCATTTAAAAATGAACTCAAGATTTAAAATTCAGAGAGTAAGCTTTGAATCAAACTTGAACCCAGAAGTGACATTTCAGTAGACATTTCAGAAGAGATCAAGAATGTTCTGAAATAGAAAATCATGCTTGACCAAATTTAATAGATTGTTTTGTTAAATGGATGCAAAGTAGAGTATAACAAAGGAATCAGGTGCTTTTAGCATCATCATGAAGTAGCAAGAGTTGAACAATGTTGCTTTTAACATGGCACATGTTGAAATAACTGAGATATGAGGAGAAGAAACCTGGACAAGAGATTTAAGTTCACAGAACAAGCAAAATGACTTTGTTTTACAGATAGATACAGATGTTTTACAGATAGTTCTTAGAACAGTTAAACAGAACCCAAGTAAGAAGACTTATAGTGGTACCTGAGTTGAATTTAAACTGAAGTTGCAGCAGAAAGAAGGCTTTGTGAATCATGACCAAGAAATGGTGTAATGGACATATTAAGGAAGAAAAGGAAGAATGCTTATAGTTTTAACCAAGTTGAATTTGAGATGTTAATTAAATTTAGACATAGAAATATTGCAGAGGTAAAAAAAAAAAAATAGTAAAACTGAATGATGTTACCACTGTTATTTCTCTCTGGATATGCTATACATTATCCTAGAATCATTTAGGTTTGAAAAGACAAGTACAACCATTAATCTAAAACTGCTAAGTTCATCACTAAACCATGTCTACGTGCCACATCTACACATCTTTTGAGTATCTCCAGGGACGATGACTCAGCCACTTCCCAGAGCAGTCTGTTCCAGTGTTAGATAACCCTTTTGGTATTTTTTTTTTCCCTCAGTTTTTCGTCTAAACTTTCCCTGGTGCAACTTCAGATCATTTCTTCTTGTCCTATCACTTATTGCCTGGGAGAGGAGATCAACACCCATCTTGCTACAACCTTGTTTCAGGTGGCTGTAGAGAGGGATAAGGTCTCTCACAAGCTTCCTTTGCTCCAGACTAAACAATCCCAGTTTGCTCATCAGCTCCTTGTAAGACTTATTCTCCAGACCCTTCATCAGTTTTGTTACTTTTTGGACATACTCCAACACTTCAGTGTCTTTTTTTGTGGTGAGTGGCCCAAAACCTGAACATCCATCAGTCTGTGTTGGTAGTGAGATATTTTCTAACACAGACATTCATTTTCCTTCTGTTTTTATATGCTTTGTGTAGTTTATTCAATTCATCTAAAATATCTTCCCTAGAGTTGTTTCATGACAAAAAAAAAAATCCCAACAAAAATCAAAACAGCACGGTGATACTGTGGTAATGTAGAGAAAATAGATGAACCTGGCTTAGCCAGCTCTTTAATCTTAGGAAAGACTGCACATGAGAGAAGAGGCAAGAAATACAGAAAGAATGGTGGAAGACAAATACATTCTCGGATGTGACTAGCTTTGTCCTTATAACTACATTTTAGATGAGAAAAACAATGCAGTCTATGCATTTTAGACCAAATCACCAACAGCACATCAACAGATAAAACCCACCTGTATCCTTCCAGTCAGAATAACATTCTCTTGTATTGTATAACATGCTTTAATACAAGTCCTCATTATATCTAATAAGACATGCTAGCTAATGATGGTAATGATCAAATACAGTTTCTGTTTAACAAGCAGTACCAACTAATATGGCTTGTGATGAGGCAACACTTGCTCATTATCTCATAATCATCAGGAAATAAGTCAATAAGCTATTTCATTGACCAAAACCATACTCTTATGAAAAGTATTGTGATGTGCCTACCAACAAACAGCTTCTGATTTTTATTCATAGGATTCTTGCACCAATAACTAGTTGGTAACGGATGTGTCGGAATCAATCGTGCTTTAGATGTGCATGCAGAGAAGTGATAGGACGAGTCACTCAGTATCCCTGTAAAATTGCACTTTCCATCAAACAATAGAAACTGTTTTCTCTTCAGTGTTCAAAATATCCCACTATTTGGTTCAAATCTCCTTGTGATACATACAGATAAAGAAAAACATTTCTAGGGATTGCAAAACAGTAGGGTTCTGTCAATCAGATTTTTTTTTTTTATGCTGAACAGTACCAAAGCTTTGGCTGGAATAGCCTTTCATACTGATAATTCTATGCATTCTACTTCTAATTTTTTGTGAAGAGACAACTTGAGACCAATTAACAAAAACTCAGCTATTTCCTATGCTTAATCCTCTTTTTCTGATCACTTATGTGACAAAAAAAAATTCCTGGTGCATGTCTAAATGACTCCAAAACTTCCCAAAAAAGTTTCATTCATCAAGATAGCTGCATGAACATTCCTGATGCACACACACACACACACACACTTATTGGAACCTTTTGCACAGAAATCTTGCAAAGCGTCAGATGTGACATTTTAATCTGGGACAAATTTTAAACAAGATTTTTTTTTATCTTTCATTAAAATTCAGAACAATATTTGTGTGATATATGTTTGTCTTCCTTGGTTTGTACAAACATCCACCTTTGTTCTTAGATTTCTTGTAGACATTTTTATGAAAAATAAAAATGACCTAAATGAATACTCCAATCTAGGGTTTCATTTTTAATGTACGTGACTGGAATCAATTCAGAATTTAAAAGGAAATTCAAGGGTTCAGCTAATTTGCAATTTCAAAAATAGTTGCTGATTAAATAATTCTTCAAGGCTGCCAAGTAATTACTGATTTCAGAAACACCTGTCCTGTATTTTGGTTGTTCTTTTGGCTCCAGCTAATATATTTATAAATTAAGCCCTTGACACAACTTTAATGCACTTATATAGTCATATAGTCATGGAAATTCTATCAATGTGAAGATACAGGCTCCTTCCTCCAAATTATTATATGGGAATTTTTCAATAAATATTCCTCAATTTTTGGAACAATATGTTTACTTTCCATTAATTTTTTAACTAGCTTAGGTAACGAGTCAAGTAGTTATCTTCCTTTAAAGTTATTGTATTTTCTAAATTTAATACATTGAGTAGATTTTTTTTGTTATATTTTCAAAATCTTTCTGTACTCTGTATTTTAGCAAAATAAAGAAGAAAAAGTGCTAGAGATTCCAAGGAAAACCTGGAAGTTCTTCCACCTCTGTATTAGACATTTAAGATAACCAAAGAGAAGCTAATCTTCACTATATTTTTTTTTCCTTTTTTTGTCCTTTTTTTATTCTTTGAAATAATAGATCTCAGAAGTACGAAGGTAATGCTGTATGTTTTCTAAGGAAGCTGTTGCACAAGAGTTATGCACAGTATTTCAGTGTGCACTTTTTTGATTCATCATGAAAGGTTATTTTAAGCTTTTTCCTCCTGTCTCTCACATAGCTACACAACTGCCACTAAAACAAGATTCATTGTAACAAAGATAGGTGAAGGTCTTAAGAAGTCTAAGGTTTTACCAAGCCTATCAGTGTAGTCTGAGAGCCAATTAAATATATAAGGCAAGATCACTAAATGTATCAAGTGAGTGGTGGTCTCAATGAGAAGGCTATGAACTATATTTGTGGCCAAGCAACAATATCAAAGCAGTTATAGATAGTATCACTCAGGGGAAAAAAATCATATATTGTCATTAAGAGTGATGTATTGAACATCTCATTCCAAAAATATATTTAGAACTTTAATGGTTAAATTTAGTATAGCCAAGCTCTGAAAACAAATCTCTTACCTGTTAGACTAATATCAGTCAGGCAAGCGATCTATTTTGGCAGTCTAAGAACAGCCAAGATCATTATTTTTTGAGAATTGAAAACATCCCTGTTTTATTATCATACAAATATCATAAGAGAAAAATGCACCTACAGGGAATATCTATGTTGTTTTTCAATTAGCTCAATCAATCAGAATAAATATGATTAGTCAGAATAGGTTTACAGCCCTGATCATCATATATCAAATTCCACAGGGGGAGATTTCTGCCTTTATGATGTGGGTGAGTAAACTATGCATGAAATAATGGATGTCTTCCTGTGTCTCTACACTAGTTAAAAATCAAAGGCATTCTACAGGATCATATAGAGCTGGAATTACATCTTCTTAAAGTGTAGATCATTATTCAGATTGTAAAAGTCTTGTGGGTCTTTCATGGGTTTTGATATAGGGGTTTTTGTTGTTTTTGGGGTTATTTTGTTTGTTTGTTTGTGTTTTCAGGGCTTTAGCTTGGTTTGGGGTTTGGGCTTGTTTTTTGTTTGTTTTTTTTTTTTCTAAATATGACAAATCTCCAAATTTATCATTCTCTGATATCCATGGTCACATATACTTTGTTTGGCTGTCCTTTGATGCTCATAACAGTAAAATGGACCCTGATTGTTTGTGCATCCTCAAGAAGTATTACATCAGACAAAGGAATGTGGATACAGAATACCTATCAACAATTTTCTCACTCTTGGTTTCATTAAAGAGATTTCAGTTTTAGGCTTCAGAAAGTCAAATATTAATACACTTCTATTTTACAAGGATTAAAACAAAATTCTTTGTGAGTTGGTCCCTGTGACAGTTTTCTTTCTGTGTTAATCCCTACCATTAACAATCCATCATTTCAGACAAAGGAAAAATATCCCTTCAGGTCTATTTTTTCTCTCCTTTACACAAATGAAACTCCTATTGACTTCAGTGGGAATTAGAGAGGGTAGAACTCAAAGGGAAATTTGATGATGTATGTGTATGTCCGAGCAGGAATGGCCATCTGTTATGAACTGTAGTATTAATGGCCTTACGAAATCATGTCTGGAAACTGAAAGGATGATATAAAGTGTTGCTACTTTTAACTGTGTCACTGTTGTTGTATTGAGTTTTTGTATTGGATGTTCTTTTGGGGTTTTTTTGAGGGTTTTTTTTCTCCTGATAGGTTCATCTATTCTCATGCAATATTTCTCCTCCCGAAGAATGGAGTAGCACTGCTACTTTATGGTTCAAATAATTTTATTTTGTAACTCAGATGGGACACTTAAAAATAGTTAAAAATGTTTCTCCTTAAATGGGATGAATAAAGTTATTTCTTTTGTAATAGGAAACCTGTTGTTTTAGTCTGAACAAAAACAGATTATTCATAAGGGCACCTAATTAGCTTCATATGATACTCTTAAAGTGCACTGGCTGGAATGGTATGCATGTCATTTAAGCACTGCACTGGAACATCTTTGTATTGGTACATTTGAGTTGAAGCACTTTACTGGGTGTAAGGGAAGTATTTAATGGCCTTTGCCTTGTCTGAAGGCCTAGAAAGGGTTCATAAGAATTGCTGCTACTAAAACTAACAACTAATGGAGATGACTCTTTCATTCAATTGATAAAGTCGATGCTTTGGGTTGCAAGTGTCTTCAGTTCAATTTGCAGGATTCCTTTTACAAGAATTTCTGGCAGATTCCTTACACAGCATGCTGCTTCTGATAACATATTCAAGAACATTCAAAACATGACAAAATGTCTTTTACAACTATAAAAAATTGTTTCCAAGCATTTGGAGACAGACAACTCATGCTAATCACAAATACCTGGGAAAATGTATGTTACCATCCGAGGACAACAAAAATTCTTGAAAATTCAGATCCATGAAATGTAGNTATAATGTACATTCACAAAGAGTATGCAGTTCTCTTTGTCCAGAAGCCATTAACGGGCAAGACAGAAGATGATTTGTGACCTGATCTAGGCAGAGGGGTTGGTCTAGATGATCCCTAAAGGTCATTTCCAACCCTACTGTTCTATGATTCTGTGATCATTGCAGCTACATTTTGGAACAGCTGTATTAGCTACTGCTGCTGTAATGAAGGCCTATCCTACCTAAGTTATTTATGACACAGGAAGATGGGAGCATTCATTTCGTGAGTACGAAGTGGTATATGCATCAGCTATAACTGAAAGACTGAACAATAAGGAGTTATATTTGTGCAGTCAAACAGTATATTTCCATTTTGCATTATATGAATTTATATTTGTATGTGTTTCTACAAAACAGGAAATATAAATAGACTCCATAATACCTGTGGAGAATTATTCTCCCATAGAATAAAAGTTACTTTAGCTTCATCAATTAAAATGAAACCAGATATTTAATTCATAATTTATATCAATTGACTACTAGTAGTCTGATGGGAAATACAGACAATTACATGAACATACAATTACAAGTGAAATTCCTGTTTACAGCGCTTTATATTTTACATATACATGATTTAAGAATAAAAAACAGTAAGAAATATCATGAAGTTGTGCAGATTGGTACTAAAGTTACCACATTATTTTCCTGATGTGATGCCAATTAAACAGATTTAAAATTAGGTCTGATTTAAGCCACAGCAAATATGAAATGGTTGGCAAGTAATGTTATCCCTGCAAATCATCCTCTCTTAGCTAATTGCCACACTACTTCAGCTTGTACTGTGTTTTGAGGGTTAAGTTATAGCCACCACGCAGTAGTTAAGCAAGCTCAAAGAAAAAGCAAACTTGAAAAAAAGAAAATTCAACTTTTCTTGGGAATTTTTGCCTCGCAGCTAAAATCAGTTTGAGCCAACATATGAAAGGTTTTGTGATTAGGCCCCAAAGCACAAAAATACCAATTAATTATGATGATCAGATATGTCTTCATTAGCAGCCTATAAATAAATCATACACAGCACTGCGCAGCCGGTATTTCTGCTGTACTGAAGAGGGAAAAAAATAATCCTTCAGTGCACTTTGCTAGCTATCTCATTAATTTTAAATTTTGTTATAATTTGGCATTTGAATCGTATTACAGAACCTTGAATATTTTCTTGTGTTTATATAAATTCCTATGTGTGTATACCTGTAGGTATTTGCTAAGATGTAGGAAACACCCGTTCCTGCTGCACGAAGAAAAGGTCTCTAGAGAGAAGAACATCTTTAAATTTGTTTTGATTTTGCTATAAGTATTCATTTGGTGTAAATATTTCTGTTGGAATGGAACATTTATGACTGAATTACTTCATCCTAATTTAGCCTCTTCTTCTCCCTCTGAGCTGTATAAACGATGTTGCATCCATTTCTGCATTTTCAAAGCGGAGCATATGGCACATTATGAAGCTGATGGTTGAGTGTGGTCTACATTAACAAGTAGTACAGCCAAATAGGAGTGAATCTGTGGAGTGAAACAGCTGATAATGAGGGGGAGTTACTTTGGCATAGTTTTACTCTTATATGGGGGTTGGGCACTCAATTAGAAGTTGGATAATATTATGTGTGGTCCCAGAGTACATCTTATGATTTAAGTCTCTCGAAGAGAAACCTACTTCATGAACTCTGAGACCTCTCCACAGTATGAACAAAGGAGATTTTACAGGTGACATTAAGTGATAAACCTGGCGGAAAAGTGAATACATGAAATATCTCTTAAAAAGTGCTTTCCTCCTTGAACATTAATGTAGATGCACTCTGTCAGTACTCCTAGTGCTTGGCTAATAGTTTGCTCATTGCTACAACAATCCATTTATCTGCAACTATTCTAACATGGCAATCATCATGATGTTTAGTTGTCATTAGGTTTAACAGAATCTGTATAGGAAATCATTCTTAGCTTGTATACTTCTCCATCACATCTACGAATTTAGTGAATAATCTCAATAAATTTATCTCTGTCAAATATTTTGTCATTAGATTCAGATGCTAAAGTTGACTTTGTATTACACAAAGAAATGCCAGACAATCTGACAGTAAACAATCTCTGATCTCTCCTTTCACATTAGTTATTGTTTTCTGGAAAGACAAAATTTAGAGCTCAATCGCAGAATCACAGAATCTCAGGGGTTGGAAGGGACCTCGAAAGATCATCCAGTGCAAACCCCCTGCCAGAGTAGGTCACACAGGAACTCATTGATATTTTTCCTCTTTTCAGCCATACAATTTTACGCTACAGAGGTGTCATTACATTAGTCTTCATGTCATCTGTCAGCACAAATTCTGTTTCCAGTCTTCCATCCTCAAAGCCATTTGTACTTATTTTTTTTGTTCTCCACAATGAACTTGACTTTTCCATTAGAGCAGCATGATGCAATCACCCTTTTCCTGCTTCTAAATAGCAAGAAATCAGTAGTCCTGTTCCATGCAACTCCTCTAACCCCGTTTTTTCTCAGAGGTGAGCTTTGAGGAATATTTATGTGTTTTGATTTCCTGTTTTAAGTTTTAAAGACATTCATATTTTAAGATTAAGTTTTTTGGACGTCCAGTTACAAATGAAATGAAAGTACATTTTCATTTTTTAACGTCTGAAGCATATCTTTTGACATCTGAGGAAACCTCATCAGCCAAAAAGACCTTCATTGCTACTTAGAAAACAATTCCCCACTATTTCTGGCCAAAAATTTAAAAAAGATCTTCATTTAGTGAAAATAAACTAATAATAATTGAAGAGCATTTAAGTAAAAATCTATGATTCTGAAAATTCACTTTCAACTGATTATCTGAGAACTGTCTAAACTGAGTAGAGATATATATATATATAATATATATATTCATTTCACTATTTACTTTAAAAATCTTTGAATACTTCACATCACGCTGAAGCCCAAAGTCTTCTCCAGACTCCTCTCCAGACTCCAACAACTCTGTAACTGCTCCTAATGTGAAGACTCAGTGCTTCATATAGAAAAAAAATTCTAATGTTCATCTATCAAGTCTCTCATCAGCTAAATCAAGAACCAGACACAATATATTCTTCATAAACGAATACACAAAATTCAGTGGATAAGTAAGCAATCCTCTTTAATTTTTTTTCCCCAATTGAATATGAAAACTAAATTTGCATTTTTTGAAATGTTTTCAAAACTCTGGATGCACTCATTCCAATTGACTTCTCTCGTTCAAATCTATTGATTCAGCCTACCCCACCTACAGGAGCATTTTTAGCTCCTTATCAACATTTCACAGCTAGAGGTCCGCCTACTTGGGAATATGTTCTTTTACCTAAAAACAAATTAAAGCACTTCTCTTTAAAGCTTAGGAAGTCAAAAAGGTAGACTATTTCCTGTAAGTAAACAAAACCCAATAACTTTATAATAATTTTAATCTGTTCAATACCCTTGAGGGCTTTTACATGGATCTTTAGAAACATTAGGGATTTTTTTCAAAAGGATGGATATGTAAAGTTACAGTTTTCTAAAGGATGGATCTGTAATCTTACAGTGGCCCAGTGTATTCTGTAGTTCTTTGCCTTTTATTTGCTCTGAGATTTAACATCATGTGGCTTTATTACAGAACCACGTGCAGCATCATTCTATGTTACCTAGATAATCACAAGAAATGTATCTTTAAAAAATACTGATCAACATGTAATTTTAATTTAACATTATTTTTAAGCATCTAATTAATTTTATTTTAAAATAAAATTCTCTCTTTCAGGAGACTAATTGAGAAACTTCAGCTCTGTACCTCAAAACTTTCCCTAAGCGTTCATAAAAGTATGAGTCAATTGTAATAATATGAAAGAATATAACTGAAAGCATCCAGCAAGTTCAGTGAGAACATTTCGTCCCACAAAGGAATAAATTCCTGGCTGGTGAAAAATGGCCAAGCTCCATTAAAGTCAACTGAATTGTATCAAGATATACCAGCAGAAAATTTGGCACACTAAATACAATATTAGTTTTCCTCTGGATCCAGAAATCTGGGTTTATCTTTGTTTCTAGCCTGTAAGTTAGATGAAAAAGAAGGGGGAAAAAAATGACTACATCTAAGTTTCCTGTTGAACAGGTATACTATATCTCTATCCTCCAGCCTCTCCAATCAATTTTCATTAGAGCTTTCCTGACTGAATTTTTCTCTTCAATTTCTGCAGTTACTATTCAGTCCTTGAGAACACAATGCTGTATATTACCAGCATCATGACACCAGGGATTGTGTAGGAGTCAAAATACACTAACAGTTTATAACACTTTATGGCCATTTCTAAGATACACAAAGTTATTTCTCTGAATCACTACTGATACCATTGAGAACAGATGGCATGACCCTGTTATCCAAGAGCACTCTCCTCAGCAGCTTGAGCTGAGGGAATATAACTATTATTACACAGAATTAAGGATTCTGTGTCTCCTGCTGGAGGTTAAGCTCCAAAGGAAGGTATAGCTGCCACTCGTGCTTAAATAGCAAGCTGTAGTAGAGAATATTGCAGTTTTCTCTGCTATAAGTATACATACAGATGTATACATAGAAATGTATGTTTGTGTAGGCTAAGACAAGGAGTGTGACCTCAAGGGCATGTCATAAACCATTCATGTTCAGTTTACAGTACTTATGGCTTTTCCAGCATTTAGAAAAGAGATTTCTTAAAAAGTGGTTTAAAAAAGGGTAAACCTGAAAGTTGTAGATATGAAGGGTGGCCCTTTTAATTGAAGTCAATAAGAGCTGTTGACTTGATTTTGTTATTGTGCTACACCAAACAGTGGAAGGAGAGTGATGTTTAAAGTTTAGACTTATGATGTTATCCTTCATCCCATGGCAAGTAATTATCATCAAAAAGCCATTTAGTTCTCTTAAAAGAAGGAAAGAAGGAAAGATACTTAAAGAATAAGGCAACTTAAACTATTGAAATGGAAAATGTTAGGAAGTTTTGCTGTAATTTCCTTTTTTATTTCAAAAGACCTTTTCTGTTAACAGTTTTTAAATGTTGTTTAATATTGTGGATTTCATTATTCTTCTAGAGAAAGAAGCTGAGATAGACAGTTGCTGGTGTTGTTGCTATTGAAGGTTGAGTCTGAATCGTCAGGACAATATAAGATGAAACCAAAGAAAAGAATGTTGATGTTGGAAAATAAAATTTCAGTTACTTGTGAACTGAAATCTCACTGCTAGAGAAAACCAGGACCAGCTCAAGACTTAATTTGCTCTCCTGGACTTGGGAAATGAGTGCTGGCCTTGGTCTGTTAAAGTATAAAGTTAAACTCTTAGTAACTTTTTTTTTGGTCAAAATATTATGCCATGTGATTTCACCTGCTAAGATATATACTTTTGAAAGGGAATGAAAAGGAATATGAGCAAGGAAAAAAAGATATCAGCAGGCTTATATCACTCAAGATAAACAAAAGCTGTCTTTCTGCGTGCAATAGGGCTGGGTTTTCTTGCAGAACTTACAAATATTCCTTTATTTCAGACAAATACATACTGTAAATCCTTATACAACAGTGACTGAAAGTACTAAAATTGTATGCTCTTGTTTTCTTAACTAATCCGTCTGTCTCTAATCAAATCTTAGGATGAATACTTCAGAATATATCATTAAAAAATCACTGGGTAGCCACTAGAAGTTACTGCACTTTGAAATAGTCATCTTTAGACAGTTTTGCTTATTAACTCTACTAATATTTCTTATTTTCCTACAGCATCATGAATCACCTCTGGTGATGACTACATAGAACCCCACAGAAGATTTTTACGTGGAAAACAATAACAGCTAAATTTACTTCAATGCTGGTGCTACAAAAACCCAGAAGTATGTATTTTTTCACAGGGCAGTGTCAGAACTTCGCTGAGCAAAACTGACAGTTTAGTGCATAATAGTTAGGAGAAAAAAGCAAACTAACACTTTTCAGTTTAGCTTCTGTAATACTGAATCGCTGTTAAGATCTTGACTCAACTAAAATGAATCTGATTGTTTTTTCTACTGTTTATTGTCTGTCTCTTGAACAGAACATGTAGTAATACCAAGAGAAGCTTTAAAGGTTTATCTCACTGAAATACAGAGTTAAAGGAATTCTCAAGTTTTTAGGTACTTGAAGAAGTCATATAGTTCTCCCTGTGTGGAAACAGGATCAAATGTCTTTAGTATATCCTTAACAGCATTACTTTACCTAAGGAAAAGAAAAATCTCAAGTGATGGATGCTCCATAATCTTTATAACTTGTGTGCCAACATAAGCACTGAGATTTTCAGAACAAAATATGTCAACAAATATTCTGCAAACTTCAGAAAAGATTGCTGCAAATCACCTGTATGATTTTAAATGATACATCAGCCAATTTGTTTTCAGAATAGACCTAAATAATCTGACAAGTTAGCAGGCAACAAGATGTCTTTTTTCACTTGACAAATCTGATTCCTCTGCATTATCAGATAACTTCTTGGTGTCAGAAATTAAAGTCAGTTCTTGTTTCATTTACACAGAAATTGTCAGTTTTCTTCAAGTGACAAAAATTCTATCCTGTCTTTAGCTTTCTCTGAAGCCAAAAGGATTGAAGAAGTACATGAGTGTTTTAACTGGCAAATAAAGCATTTATTCCTGGTGATTACTATAAAGGTTAGCACAAATAAAACTTTAATTGCCACTAAAAAATACCCAAAAACAATTGAAAGGGTGATAATTTCATTAGAATTGTACTTAAAGTCAGCCCCTACTCCCTTTCCCAACATTTTTTTTCTTATAAGTGTTACAAAAGAGATAATTTCTGATAAACTTGCTTTACAGAAGAAAGGTAAATCCTTAACAAATATGATTTATTTCACATTCTTAAGTTTCCTTGCAGTCATTTAGCGTGCAGTGCTTGACTAAAACTGATTTATTTGAGCTGTCACGTGAGTGCTTACGCAAGTACTCAATAATGTGGTTTCCGGATCTGTCTTTTAAGAAGCATTGAAGACACTCTTTTCACTTAGAAATAAAATAAAACAAGAAAATAGGTAGGGAAGAGAAAAAGTGAAAACAACTTTTGAAGTTAATTCAGACCAAAGGAAAAAAAAAAAGTAATGGAAAAGTATTTATGTCTTCAGAACTGTATGAGTCATCTTCACACCACAGATAAAGCGAATTCTAACTACAAGTAGATACCCTTAAATTTGAGATGTTTTCACTAGCAGAAAAAAAAACACTTATGAAAGGGAGGACACTCTAGATTATAAGTGGCGTGCATATTCTCGATCACAATTTTGGATCTAGACAAATAGCTGTCCTATAGAAGAGATTAAAAGTTGCCCATGAACATTACTGAACTCTTTGGCTAACGGGAACAGTCTCATCTAGATCAAGGCAGTACATTCCCCAGATCTCCAAAGCAGGATATTTACTTGCAAAACACAAAGCAGAAGCTGTTCCTAGAATATTTTACATCTTGAACTGTGACTGGGAATCATCCAAGAGGTTGATAAATGGCATGTGTAAAGGATTAGTAACATTTTTTTTTAATATAAACAGTGGTGTGGTGGTGCCTGTGTGAAAATGCCTGGGCACTATTTGATTTATTAGTAGAGATGTGGGATTTAATTTCACCAAAGTCCAACATTACATGCCAACATGTTGTCACAGTGTTCTGAAAGCAGTAGCAGTATAAATCACTCAGTTTTCAGTCACCAACATGTGCTAGTAAAAGCGTAGGTTCACATTACACATTCAAAGCTATATTTTACATATGTTCAAATCATGACCCTTGAAATGTGGAATCATAGAATCATAGAATGGTAGGGTTTGGAAGGGACCTTTAGAGATCATCTGGTCCAACCACCCTGAAGAAGCAGGTCCCACCTAGATCAGGTCACACAGCAACATGTCCAGGTGGGTTTTGAAAACTTGTAGAGAAGGAGCCTCCACATCCTCCCTGGGCAGCCTGTGCCAGGGCTCCCTCACTTCAACACTGACATAGTTTCTCCTTATGTTTAAATGGAAGCATTTTATATAAGAATACAAAACAAAACCTCAGAAGAAAAACAGGAAAAAAAAACACTCAACCAAGCAAAACCAATTCAGAAATTGGATCTAGCATTTATGAGCACAAGTTTGGGTTTGATATTTTTATTTCCTTTCAATAAAAAAATAGATATATGCAAAAGCTAAGCGGAGACTTTAGCACTAACCATGATAATTAGAGACTCAGATTGTGTTATATTCAGCTCCACTTAAGTCAATGGAATGATATAAAAACCAAAATCTAACACATCGTTTTTAGCGATCACACAGAATCACAGTATCTTAAGGAGTGGAAGGGACCTCCCCTTCCTATTAAAAAGCTTCCTTGTTGCTTTTTGGTGCTGTCTTTCAGGCTGTATTATTTTTCATACATATTGAAGGATAAATAAAAGTTGAAACAAATATTTCAGTCTCATATTGAAGTATAAGGGAGTTCTTTTCTCTGTTAGTTTTGTAATCTGTGACAGCCAGAGACATTTCTGATGCTAACTGTATTCCATTTCACATATCCATTGCATTTAGACAAATGTATCTTGCACCACAAAAATAAGAGAAGATCCCATGCGATCTGAGGGATGCTGTAGTTATATCATTTGTTGATTCTTGCTTTTTTGGTCAGTCTCCATAGAGAAAGCTTTACTGGATTGGATATTAAAGGACTAAGGCAATGGAATGTAGCACTCACTGTCTGCAGATTATATTTTTCAATAAACCATTGTACTATGTGTTCTGAGCAGATGAGTAGCACAAGACTTGGCACAGAAGATGTAAAAACATTCTCACAGTTCTGATAGACAAAAAAACCCACCTCCAAATTAGCCAAAAACCAAAAAAAAAATCCTAACCCCCAAACTCCCCAAAACCTCTGTGCTGTGAAATGGTGTCTTCCAAGTATCTTTCAAAATCTTGAGGAATTCAATTTTGCCTTTTTTGTTAAAATATAATCAAATAGTTGAAAATATCAAATCCATAATGTGAAGCAAGTAGTTCTATGTGAGATGCCAACACAGAACTAGTAGGACTCTGGAAAAAGATCTAGAAAACAACCAGGACATTTTCAGTTGGGCCACAGACTCAGGCTCCTGCTCCCATGTACAGTGGGACATTTCTGACTGGAGGCTTGACTCACACATTCTGGAGGCATTTGAATATGTATTTAAATATACCGATGCTCAGAAACCTCACCCAGCTCGTTAGATTGAGATTCTCTCAAGAGTACTGACCTGCAAGTGTTTCTTGTAAATGTTTTACATGAAACAGATCCAGTTCATCCAATCACTGAGCAAAGATGAGCTCCAAAGGGGTACTGAGATACCCATGGCCTGCTTTGTAACTGACTTCAAATGCACCCTGTGACTGATTTTACAATTAGCATTAAATAGTGGCATTAGGATCACTTCAGTGAACTGCAGTTTAAATTACAGTTACCATTTAACCTTCAATGTTGTGACACAGTTTCAGATTAGTCCAGTTGGGCAGTAAAGCAACTTTATTATTTCACCTAATTTTTTGTTTTTATCTCCCAAATTATCTTTTTTTTCCCCCTCAAAGCTTCTACATTAATCAACACATAATGCAACTCCAGCAGTTATCAGTAGGAGACACTTTAAAACAGCAGGGCTCAATTTATCTCCTTTGAGTGAAATTAATCGTTAACATAAGATTGAATGATAACTGCCAATATGGCAGTGTAAAGGTGTCATATTGCCACCATGCATTCCTTTATCAATTGAATGTATAAATACAAAGTGCATGAAAGTGGCATATCTCAACTGTGAAATGTAAGCTGCATGGAGCTGAGACATATCTTGCTGTTTTACATCAGTTCTCCATCAAAGGACCTGTCATTACAACATCATACATAGCTAATATGCATCTGCATTTAGAAAGTAAACCAAGGGCACACATTGACAAAGAATTACATTACTTTATGAGTGCAGCATCCTCATGTATTTTGTACACTGTGTTGTGTACGGCATATCTCTTCCAATGAATTCTACCATGCTTATCTCAGAAAGGCTGGAGCCATGTGCTGTCCAGTGGATCTAAATCTCTGAGCAGAGGAACTAGTCTTGGCACACTCAGAGTGCGAGTTCATTTAGTTTCCTGTTAGAATCATAGAATTATACAGTCATAGAACAGTTTGGGTTGGAAAGGACTTTTAAAGGTCCAGCTTTCCTGCAGTGAACTGTCTTCAACTAGGTCAGCTTTCTCAGAGGCCCCATCCAATGTACCTTGAATGTTTCCAGGGACAGGACATCTACCACGTTTTTGAGCAATCTGTTTCAGTCTTCAGCATCCTAAATGTAAAAAATTGCTTCCTTCTGTCTACCCTGAATCTATCCTCATGTACTTTAAAGCTATTTAGTAGCCCTATGGCCTACTAAAAAGTCTGGCCCTGATAGGTACCAAAGAGAGATGTTAACCAGATGAGCAGGCATTAAGCCTCATTCATGGCTTTCTAGTCCTAATTAGCACTATAATCTTGTTATTATTTAAAATATTGTGATGCCCAATGTGAAAAACAAAACAAAACAAAACAAAACCAGCCTTCTGTATGATTTTGAACTGCCTTGAATATCTTGAGCAGTGTGCAGGACATACTAATGAGTCAGTGTCCTTGAACATGCAAATGCATATGCCACTTTGCAAGCAGTGTCCCAGGCACTTCCCTACACAAGTACCTGCCACACATGATTCTGAAAGGGCATGAGGCTGGAGGACTATACTTTCTACTCAGAAAAAAAATTGTTTCCAGGGCATTTAATTCCTACCTTCTATCCCTGACAATTGCTGCAATGACCATTTTAAGTCACTTCTCTCAAATTTGATTTCTGTTTATGTAAAGGACATAATAATTCCTACCATGGAAAGTCAATATAAAGGTTATAAATTTTAGATAAATTAATATGAAGCTGAAATATGCACTGACAATTTAAGTTGAATCTGACACATACATATAATACTGCTTCATAACCATTAAGGAAATTATTACATGACTTATATGAAAGAAAGGAAGCAATGTTTATCTTACTACAGATTCTACATGAATAAATTCCATGAATGAATATTGATTGGCTCTCACTTCCATTTAATTTTATTAAAGAATATAATTCTAAATTTATAAATGTGAGGTACAGGAGAAATAGCTACAACATGTAATAGTACTGGCAACTTTAGTTACAATATATGAACATCCTCTACTGCCTCTTTTTCTCCCTGAGGTTCTTCTTCAGCCAGTACCAAACAGCTCCAACCTTAGTTTATAAAAGCTGACATGATTACAGCCCCTGGCAGTTCAGCATTTTTCTTGTTTTTACATTCATTGAAGCCTCAGGAAAAGAAATGCAAGAGGCAAAGATGAAACAAGTGTCTCATGCATAAATTGTATACTCTGACCACTAAGTTACGAGGCACACAAAGCCTTGGCAATACTTCACCTGCTGACACACAAGTGAATATTAAACTCCTTCACACACATACGTGCATAACCATGTATGTGATATTCAAAACATTCTAGCAAGGTAGCAAATTTCAAATGTTTCTGCCATCCAAACTATTAGGATTTTGTTTTCTTTTTTTCTTGTTTAGAATTTTTTGGCAGGAGCTCTTCCTGCTTCACAACCCTTACATCTTGTAATGATACAAGTGAAAAGAAACATACCTTTAATCACTTTTGAAAGCTCT
>WBNH01003918.1:0-24498 GCA_013401255.1 Urocolius indicus
CCACCAGGAATCAGAGATCCACTGGTAGCCCTTAGAGGACCCCATTCCAGAGGGAGTGGATGTCTGAAGGAGGCTGTGACTCTGGGAAACTCACACTGGAGCAAGCTCCTGACAGGGAGCCTGTCGGGAGAGAGGAGCCCATATTTGAGCAGGTTTGCTGTCAGGACTTGTGATTCCATGAGGGACTCAGGCTGGAGCAGTCGGTACCTGAAGGATTCTCCCAGTGGATGACCCACGTTGGGGCAGGGTGTGAGGAGCTGGCCCTGTGGGAGGCCCCACGCTGGAGCAGTTTATAAAGAACTATAGCCCATGGGAAGGACACACGCCAGAGAAGCGCGTGAGGGACTGTCTCCCATGGGAGGGAACCCACAGTGTAGCAGGAGGAAGTGTGAGGAAGCCTCCCCCTGAGAAAAACCAGCAGCAATGTCTGTCTGTAACAAACTGACTGTAACCCCCAGCCCCTGCGCTGCTATGGGGGAGGGAAGGAGAGTCCTGGGAAGAGGGAGGGATGGGGGGAGGTGTTTTAAGATTCAGTTTTATTTCTCATCTCCCTGTTCTTATTGTTCCTTTAATAAATCACACCTTTTTCGCCCCAAGTTGAGTCTGCTTGCCTGAGCAATCTCTCTGTCCTTATCTTGACTCACAAACTGCTCGTTTAATTTCTCTCTCCTGTCCTGTTTGGGAGGGGAGTGATATTATGACTCGGTGGATACCTGGCTAAACCAACACAAAATTAAATTTTCCAGTGTTCCTGATGCAATTTTATTACACTGCACAAAAATCATTACCTGCCTGCTCCCAGTAACTGATCAATACAAAATCCTGAGCTTTCTCTTCTGCCAAAAGACCCTTAAAGCTTTCCTGTTGATAGCATATACATTCCTCAAGATGAAAATGAATGGTAAAAAGCAACTTTGGCTGCTGAGAAGCCAAAAACTATTTTTTAACATTTCAGGTGCCTATTTTAATGAAGGAGAGTTGAAATAGTTAATTCTCCAATTTTTCTGCTCTGCCTTATCTTCTTTAAGCAATGCTGCAACTCAGATCAAGCATCTGAATAGGAATACAGTCAGTTTTGGAAGCCTTACAGTACTATGCATACCTGCCCCTGAAACTGTTGCAATCTGCCAGACATGGTTTCTTCTCCTATAACTCTTATTTCCAACACACCAAGGCTTCCACACAAGCTCATCCTTGTTCTTTTAAAATTCTCCTTAAACAAAGGCGACCTTCAACTCATTGCAAAATGCATGCAGGCTCTGGTTTGCTCCTTCTGCTTGCATCTCTTTTCCATTCCATCCGCAGATGAAATAATTTCCCCAGAGAATCATCTTCTCTGCAGTAAGTGTAACTCAACTCTCAGCAGCAATCGCTGCAGCCTCAGCGTAAAAAAAAAAAGCAGCTGCTCATGGCTAGATTTAGGCTCAGATTAAGTAAGAGATGATGTCATGTGTTACCTGCCTCCTGTATCCAAAACATCTTAGCTCGGCTCACTTAATGTACAGATTTTAGACATTTGATCTGCATAGCCATACAGGTAGTTTCTACTTCTTTCAACTGACTGCTGAAGAACCCTACAAAATTCATGTTATTTTTCAGTGCAGAACTATGCAAAAGCTCATGGCACTAACCTTAAAATATCCTTCTGCTCCCCAGTCCATGTCAGGTACTCAATCCCATTACTCACAGACTGCAAACCAAGGCATAGACACCTGTACTTTCTCTATAGACCTCAGTTGGCACAAAGAATAGATTATAAAGCCTTCAGAAATGTGCCATCAAAGATCAAGGGGAAAAGAATATTAAAACTGTACTGTCAGATCTGCTTAGTGACCGTATGAAGAAAAGAACTAAACCAGCCACAAAACCAAAACAAGCACCAAACAGGATGAGTCATATTTGTCATATTTTAAGCGAGACTTTCAGCAACTAGTTCATGGAGGGGGGAAAAAAAAAAAATATTTTTCCTCTAAAAGCCACACGTATTTAAAAAAAAAAAAAAACATTCAGCCCACAGATTATGATAATTTACAAGTAGAGGCACAAATAGGATGTTGCATTTAAACTAACCACAAAACAATACATTCAATCTTGAAATTAGGCTGTCAGGTAAGTGCCACAACATGAAAGTGGCTTTTAAACTCAAAAAGAGTGTTCTGAATGCATCAATATGAGAAACCAAAACCAAAAGCATTCTTACAATTCAAGAAGTACTGAAAAATGCCTTGAATTATAGATGACAGCTTCAGTAAAAATAGCTATTGTCAGTTACCTGAAAACACAAGCTTTGAAGTTCTTTGAAAAGATGAATATTGAAAAGAGAAGAAAAGAGGGAGCTATCTGCATATTTAATAATGCATGTTACCAAAACATTTCAAAGCTGATTATTTCACCAATTCATATTGACATCATAAAATTGAAGGGACAGCTTGTTTGAAGTATCACCAGAACAATATAATTTAATTATCTACATTCACCGCTCTTTGCAGTTAGTACTTTTAGGATGAATCTTTGCACCGTGTCTTGTGTTTTTCAGAACAAACCTGAAATAATTTTGCATTTCATGTAAAAGACTAAGAAAACTAAATGCTACCCTGGCCTTACTCTCAACATTTTTAATTAGAAAAGGCAAGAACTGGATGGACTATGGACATGAGGTTGTTTTGGAGAATTAAACATCCTTTTAATAAATAGAGGCTCAGCACAGCAACATGGAGAAAGTTTGCATCTCTGCTATTCATCTAGGAGTAAAATACAGGAGGAAGTCAAGTCGAATTTGGAGAAAAAAAAAAATCAATGTGAGACACTAATTAATTAACTAACTAGGTTGCTATTCTCGGTAAGCTGGGAGATACTGTTACCAAGACCCACTTTTTATCCACTCAGTTAAAACAAGCATTGGAACACCATCCAAAAGACCACTTTATTTTTTTTAAAAAAAGCAGCAGAAGGAGAAATTCCTACATGTGCTTGGTGTTTGTTTTGATGGGCAAATTGCTATGGCTGGGCAGCCAGTGATCAATGCCAGCATCCAACACAACATGTTTAAAAGACAAATGCTCAACCAAGCAAGGACTGGACTTTCTAATGGGTCTGTGGGAACTACAAGGCCTGGTCAAGCTAAATTTAGACTCTCATTCAGTTTATCAAGTTATTGCTTTTCTTGATGAGGCGGATGTGCTGATTGAGGGCTGCAAACATTCGGCAATGTTCGGTGACTGGTAGCAGGGAATTGATGCAACCATTAAGGATGCCTTCAGTCATCAGAGAATCATAGAATCTCAAGGGCTGCAAGGGACCTGGAAAGATCATCTAGTCCAACCTTCCTGCCAGAGCAGGGCCACCTAGAGTAGGTCACATAGTAACTCATCCAGGTGGGTTTTGAATGTCCCTATAGAAGGAGACTCAACAACCTACCTGGGCAGCCTGGTCCAGTGCTCCCTCACCCTCACAGTGAAGAAATTCTAAAATTAAACCATCAGTAGAAGATGAAGGATCCACAGCAGATGCTGTGACAGAGCACACTGCTGTAATAAACATGTACTTCAAGGTGTTTCTGATACCCTTTGGGCTACTTAAAGCTGATTTTGCAGGGTTCACTCACCTCTTGCTATTTGAATATTTCTGATAAGGATTAGGAAGAAAGCATCTCAATTTTCAAACCTGTCATGAAGGTAAATCCATAAGGCCACCCAATGTGAAAATGGACAAGCAGTACGTACAGACCAGGTTAAGATGACATTAGGGGACAAAGATACACATGGGCTTTGCATTTCATTTGATTCTTCCCAGCTTTGGGCAAAAGCTAGAACAACATAGCAGCTCAGATTATAATTTGAGTCTTGCACTAAGGTAACACCTTAACCAGCCAAGTTAGAGATTGACACAAAATAGGGTAAGAGAGGAATGTAGCTCTTGTGCAAATAAAATCTGCGCATTGTGGATTTTTTTTTTAATCACTATAGTAGTCCAATAAGGTAAGAATTAAGCTAATGAAGGTAACAGCTCAAATCTCGTTATACTCTCTGGAAAAAAAAAAAAAAAAAAAAAGTTTTATCTGGAGGTTGGACATCTGGCTTCTTTGGAGATCAAGCAGCAAAGATAGAAATATTCCTAAGAATAGCAGTAGAACAATTTCAATGCTTCAGCAGGCACAAATTAAACCTGAGTATATTCTAGTCAAACTAGCACAACGTATTAGATTTTTCTTTCTCGTTCAGAGTATCTTATACTTCTGCTCATCCTCCCTTGTTTTTTTCAAGTACTATTTTTCATCCAGTGGTGAAGGGTGAACTTTCCCAATTTTTCCACTGGTAGGCATGATTTTTCATCAATGTAGAGCATTGCTATGAAAAAGAAATCCTGACTTGGTCCATCCTCAAAAATGAAAGACTAAAACAAATGGAAAACAAATGGCCCTCAAGCACACAGCTCAGGCACTTTGCACCGAGAGAGGTCAAGCATCCTCAGAGGGTTTAAGAAATTAGATGACAGAAGCTGCAGCAGCAAAGTATTAAACATCTCAAAGGTAATTCTGCATCTTGAGTAGAAACATCATGGGGAGAAAAAGAAGCTCTTTTAAGTCAGGACTGCATCATCAACATCTGTTCAGGCATTTACTGCAGGGCAGCTCACAAACTGGCTCTGGCAACAGTGTCTGCTCTAATTGCAGTCAGCAGATAAATGCACTTAACCTGAAACAGGGTGCCAAACACAATAGGAGAAAAATCTTTCTTTCGCTTTCTGTATTAATTTTCTTTGAAACCTGCTATAAATCTAAAGCATCCTCTAGGATATTTTGGGTTTGAACCTTTCTGTAGTGATTCTTCTAATTATTCAAGGACTATTAGCTTCAGTTACAGCGTTATTCCTAGATAAAGTCATCAGGCCCTCTTACATAGAATCATATAATGGTAGGGGTTGGAAGGGACCTCTAGAGATCATCAAGTCCAACCCCCCTGCAGAAGCAGGTTCACCTAGATCAGGTGGCATAGGAACATGTCCAGGTGAGTCTTGAAAACCTCCAAGGAACGAGACTCCATAAGCCCTCTGCCACATGTCAATCACTCTGGCATTTTTAATTTTCCACATTCAAAGAAAAGAAGAGGCACTTCTTACTCATAGAAAACACACAGCAAACTCTGAATCTGAGTACAGAAACCCATCAGTTCCACCTTGCACCGAAGACGAAATACAGATATCCCTCCAAAAATGGCCAGTACACAGGGGTTTTAAGCCTTTTCCTTGTAAAGGATATTAGCAGTATATTTCACACATTTTCTTTGCTAGTATAAAGATGCCATCAGTAACAGAAAAAGAATTCTGGATTTAACAAATCTGCAGTGAGGAATTGATTCTTAACATAATTATAATGTTCCTTAAAGCTTTTAAAAATTATTATTATTATTACTTTTAAATTAGAGAGCAATCAAACAGCTTCCATAAGCCTGAAATAATTTCTAGATCTTGTTTTCTATATCCAAATGTCCTAGGAGCACGTTACAAACATATCATAGTTTCCAAAGTGTTGCCTCAACTTTTCATTTTATATTCAGCTATATTGAACATTAGCCTACAGTGATGAGAAACACAAGTACACAGTAAGCTGTGTAAGTACACAGTAAGACTGTAAGTCCATCCAAAACCCAGCAAGGACCCCTGTGCATCTCTACATCCCATTGTACCTAACAAGCCCCACATTCCAGATGTGTCCTCACAAGACTGGACCTGTATCTATGACAGAAGTCAACACCAGCCTGGCATCCCTGCCCTTGGAAGAGGACAGGACATGGACAAAGTCAGGCATGTGTTATCTGAAGAAACTGAAATGTAATGCTATTGTAGTCCCACAGGCTCAGATAACACAGCTGGTTCTATTTCTACCTTTTCTTTACATGAAGGACAACTGAGATGGAAACGAAAGGCACTCCACAATATGTAGATCTAAATGGTTTTGCACGTAATCACCTAGAAAATATACAGTTTTCCTGTTACGAGACTCAAACACCAGTCATAACAGAAACTACACTTTTTGCCACTTAAAAATATGATGTAAAAGTTAAAAGACTTGAATAAAAAACCATCTTCCAAGGTCCTGCTAAAAAGTTATTAAATATTTATTCCTATTCAGCAATACAGCAAATACTTCAGCTAAAATACTTGTGACTTTTGTATGCATCTTGTCTATCTTTTCCATACTAAAAGGATTTATTTCAAAAAGCTCATTTACCCACCTAAATAAACATCTCTGGAAGTTTTAGGAGACTCCTGTTATTTAAAGCAGAAGTTCAGTGAGGAGGACCTATATTTGAACAGACCACTTTCAGATTACTATGAACTATTCAGCTGGGACAAGGCCAGCACAACTCTCCACCTCAGAAAAGAGGTTGGGTAAATCCAATAACAAGTATTTAAAAAGACAAGTCAACAAAATTAGTGCAATTTTCTTGCTAGAGGCGAAGCAAGGTCATTACAAAACAAAGAGAGAGGAGGATGAAGAGGGGATCCAGCACCAAATAATAATGAAAAAAATTCAGAAGATTTAACCTATTGGTTTTGGCAATTACTTGCACTCTATTTCACTGGTAGAATTAGAAACATTAGGATAGTGGCAGTGACCACAACAAATAGCTGGCCAGGGCCATTATATACAAGAAGTCATCCTCTCCCCCATCGCCCTGTGGCAATAACGTGGCCATCCCACAGCAGATGCCAGCCCTCATCAGGCACACACAGATGCCACGCTCTGCCTGCGCACAGAGAGCTCCCAGGATTAGCTGCCAGCACGAATACAGTCAGAAAAAGGTACAGATGTTACTCCTGAAAATTTAAAAATACACTAGGGAAAAATTAATAATGCACTAAAAAAGAAAGGATGAGACAGATTGACCTTGCTTGGAAAGATTTTTAGGATTCATCTTAGTTAACTGGATGAATGCCAAGTTCTTGCTAATCAATGTGCATTGTTCAGAGAGGACCAAAACAGATCTATTTCTTTACTGTCACTGACATTTACACACTGTCTGGTTTTTGGATTTTTTTTTTATTTGAGAAATAAGTTGATATAAAAAATTATTTTCTGTTCATAAGGGACTCATCATGTGTCCTCCACAACTAAAATGCTGCCCCTGCTATACCAAGTCTAGATATCACGTATACACTGGAATCACTGACTATAATTTGGATCAGAAACATGAGATTTAGCTGACTTTTCAAGACAGAAAATTTGTTTCCTATCTTATCTTGTCTTTCCATTGTCAGTCCCAGTCCCTTTCTACAGAAAAATGTGTTTTAACCCATTTAAGATTATTATCTTAATACTTATCTAGATTATCTAAAGTTTCCAGGACAGTTAAAGGCATATGTGTTTTTAAAGCTGTTAGTATTCATGTTCTGACAGACACATGGACCCCCAGTTGTTGTGTCCTTAGTTGTCTGTATTGACTTGACATTTCCATCTCATGGATTTAGAACTTTCCTTGAACCTTTCCAATCAAGTCTGCAGTGAAACATTATCATTTTGATTTAAACAAGCATCCTTAACTCTAACTTTTAAAGAATTATCAAATTTTATTTATAATTTTTACAAAAATGAAGCCTTTTTGTTGTTGCTTTTTTTAAACATGTTTCTCTGAAACAAAGAGTCTGGGATTTTACTTTTGTTTTTTTTGAAACACAAGACCAAGTTACTCAACTTTATAACCTGCTGTTTTGGGATCCTCCTCACCAAAATTCACCCAAGGCTCTCAGGTTTTCATGAGGAAGGTACCTCCTGCATCTCCATCCACTGTCACTAAAGAGATTTTAACATTTAGCCCACTCCCATTCCTCCATGGAAATCTTCCTTAACGTCTTTATCCCGGTATCACTCAGATTCCAGCCACAGTCCCAAAATCACCCAGGCAAAGGGTTCAGCTTCAACAATCTAAAATAGGGCAACAGATTTGATGGAATAAAGGAGCTCCCAATGACTGTACACCAATCCCTTTTTAATCACTCCAGTTTTTTTTGTGCTCTGGCCATATTTTCATAACAAGATTTCTTCTCTCCTAAGAATGTAATTTCATCATTTATATTAAAGGTCATTGATTTCTACAAAAGCAGTAAAAAAAAAAAAAAGTATCATCCAGCTACGAGAAAACAGCCATTCTCTCTATGCTGTTTTGTCAAGTTAAAATTTCACCGAGCAAATACCAACTTCTCTAAACAATACAAACCCCATACTGCCATTCTGGTTTGAATTCTATCAGGCATTTTCTAAAAAAGCCAAATTCTAATTAAAAAGCCAGACCCTAAAGAAATGTGTGCAAGGAAGAGGAAATTCTCCAGCCTAAGTTACCAAATAATCCAACTGAATATTTTTTCTTCCAAACATCAGTCTAAGGCCTTGTTCATCTCTAACACAAACCACTTTAAACAATCAATCATTTGTTTAAAGAAAGAAAGTTTCAACCTATTTTGTTCGATCCAGATGCTGTTATATTAGTCAACTTCAGCACTTGCTGTGGGATTTAAGCAGGAAAGATCCTGCTTTGCCCTTCAAATTCACTGTGATATTTATAGTTCCCATATTCTCCAACAAATAATTTATAGAAATAATTGTTAAGGTGATCTTCAAGGATACACCCCACTTCTAGAGTATGATCTCCTTGTTCTCACATCCAAGGTGTCATCCCTCCTGGCTCCGCTAAAAGACAAGTATGGCACCTCCAGAAAACACAAGTCATCTGAGAACTTCTCTGAAAACACGTATGCCTGTTATCTGCAAAACAGTACATATTGACATCGTATGGTAAAGTAAAACACAGAAGCATAATTATCCCTCCAAACGCCTTAGAGAACATATGGTATGGAAATTGAACTGCCTTAAATCTATTAACTTGGATATGTGATGAGATCAACAGAAGGAAGCGTGAAAAAAAAAAAGTTTCAAAATATATTCAGTGTAGGATCACATAGCTAAAGCACATTCATCATCTGGATAATGTAATGACACTAGGAAATGAGCTAAGTCCAAGATTGAAGTTTCATTTTTCTGAAGTGCATCTGTTTGGCTTATATCACCCTGAAACTCATCATTTAGCCATGCTGGTTTTCATCTCAGATGAAAAAGATGCAAGGACGTAAGTCAAAAAGGCTTCTTGAACAAGCAGCCATGGAAAACACATTTTTAATTCATTTATATAAATAAGTAAACTGGATCCCAACAGGTCCTTGACACGGTCTTCCATGAGAGTATGCAATGGATGACATCTCGTTTCAGGTTGATCTTTACCAGTTCGCCAGGTTTTGGGTGAAAGGATTTCCATCTTCAATCCGAAAAGTTAAACCATGTGGGTTTTCACTGAAGGAGATGAAAAGCACTGAGTTAAGCCAACTAAACCAAGGGCAGCAGCACGTTCCTGCAGAGGAGATAACATCCTCCAGTACACTCCTTCCCTGGGATCATCTCGCCATTGCTTTCTCTGATGAGAAGAAAGTGAAACTTGAGATGGGCTTACCACTGAGTCAATCAGCTGAAAACATTTCTAGCTTTGGCAAGTATCTTTCACGTTTCATGTAAACATCAACAGTACAAGCAACTGACTAAAGCTTTGGCTAAACACATCCACGATATGACTCTGACTTTGTGTCAGGCAGGTAGAAAAGGGGTTGACACTCTCCAAATGAGCAAAGTGGACGCCCATCTCACCAATCACCAGAGACCTCGTTGTGCTGAGAGGCCTACAAAGGAACTAACACAGAGATGTGGGGAAATTTCCGAAGGAAAGCATGCATTGGCTTGTCTGCCTAAGGACTCTTCACTAGGTCAGTTTTAATGTGGATGACACAGGCAGAAGATTACTAGACCAAGTTCAAACCAGATATTAGGAAGTTTTAGTCCCTTGAGTTCTGCTGGCAAACATCAACAGAAGCATGAATGAGAGGAAAACCAAGCAAGATGGAGACACACAGAAGAATATGTATATTTTATATCCCATTTGAACTGAATACTGAATTCCCTCCACCAAAATTACCTAACTTGATGACCACTTTGTATGTCACACAACTTGACTCCAACACAGTGATCTGGTTATCTGATTTTGTCAAACTACAGAATCTGCTACATCACACTCTGATCTCTTTCAGTACCCCCTTATCCTCCGAGGTTTTGCAGGTCCCTTTGCTCTGCACCATAACCACAGCAAACCAAAGCATCACGCAAAGAACAACTCAATTAGATGAATATGAAAGCCACCAAATGGTGGCACTAGGGAATGTGAAATATCAATCAGCAGAAATATAAAGTAGAGTAGGTTAACTAATGAGTTTACATTAAAATGTTATGAAGTGAGAATAGTTAACCTGATCTCCCATAATATGATGAACTTGAAAGGATTTTTTCAGATCAGTCTAGAACACAACTTCCTTGTCTGCAATGCCTGCCCTGTCTACCCTAGTGCTACCTCTCTCATCAGCTGCAGGATCACCTCTGGAAGACACCTTCTATCCCCACTTTCCCCTCTAAAAAGCTAGTAAAAATTCATGTTGCACCTGCCAGCCCCCTGGAAAGCCATGAGGACACATTCGAAATAACTCATTTAACATTGTATGTTCCCTTGTGCCTATGTTTTCCAAGCCTGAACAGAAGTAAATAAGTAACAGCTACCAGCCTCACAACATCAGCCACCTTCCAACACTGATAGCATATCTCATTCCATTCAAGCTTTGATGCTTGGTGCAGCTTAACTCACTTGCTAAGTTCCACAGTGGAGTCCACAGCAGAGAATGCTCGACCTCCAGGATCCCTTTGCTCCAGAGTGGGACGGATGAGTGGTTTTATGTGCAACAGAAACAGTTTGCTTCTGGTCCCCATCATCATCCTTCTTCTCACCAGGTCAGCAGATTGTGTAGGTGCCAAGGAACCAAGCTGCACATATTTCAGCCATGGCTCTGGAAGCCCTGGGCTGATGCAGGAGCTGCCCACAGAGATCAGATTCTTTATGCATTTTCTGCAAGTATGCTGTAGGCAGCACCAGAAATATCATCCACATAGAAAAGAGGGAAAATATTTTATTTATGTGACGAGTAAGAAGCCATCTAGCTAAATCTGGCTTTGTCTGGGGGCAGGAGTGCCTGCTCTGCAATAAGGGCAATTCAGAAACACTGATAAGTCTGTTTTCTGTGCATAAATAACCTATATTCAAGCTCAACTGCTTTATCTCAGTGCAGGACAAAGCCTGTGGTGGCAAAGCCCTAATATTTGTCTACTCACTTATCAAGCAGGAGCCTTATTCCAAAGGTTAATTCAAGTAGCGATTAGATTTCATGTATGAAAGAAACAGATAATAGCATCAGATACTCTTCAGATGCCAGTAAATAAGATTAATGCAAGTACCACTGCTGCAGGTTTTTACCTCAATAATGCCTTAAACAAAAACCCTACCCTGATACCTCCAAACTAATCTTCCCAAATACTTCATCATATCTCATTTCAAGGATACTACCTCACATCTCTCAGCCAAAAGTAACTACAAATTGCAGGAAACCACTAATTTCTTGAAATGAGGGTTAACTGAGAATTATAGGAAAGGGAGAAAATTCAACATCTTGACTAGGTCAAGCACACTGTGGGAGGGCAAAAAAAAATTCTTCTCAGCACTGAGCATGATCAGGAATGTAAACCCATGAAAAATTTAAAAAGACTCTTAAAATCATTACCACATACCTAACAAAGAATTACCTGCTTCAGCACACTTGCCTACAGCAAGCTACTTTCAAGTATAGTTTTTGCATGTAACTACTGAAAGCTGACCATCTAAAAACTTAATTAGACATTGAGCCAATGCAATTGTGATTTGCAAGGCGCTTGATATATCTTCAACTCACCTAAAGGACTACTCTCCTAAAGGAGTAGTTCAAAAGCTGGATCGTGAAAAAAGTCAGCAATGCAGTGAAATTTCTCTTGCTCAACAACTGCACTGACAGATCAGACACGCAAAAAAATCAAGTCTGCACTCTGCAGGAAATAATCCAACCTAAAAACAAGAAGCTTTGATGACTTGGGGGGGGGGGCTGTGAAAGTAGGAACCTTGGGTTTTAAATGTCCTAAACTGTCAAAACATTCAACAACAGAAAGAAGGGAGGGAATGCATAAACTGACACATCAACACTAGATGAAAAACATGAGGAAATTGCTTAAATATAATTATTATAGCAGCCCTCCAAAACTCCAGGGATTGCATGATATGGATGCAAAGTAAGGAGGTGAATCAGTTCTGTGCTGCAGTCTCCATCACACACATGAAATAATCAAGAAGTGGGCGAAGGAAAGAAATATGTGCGTGATGTGGCAGCAAGAGAGGAACCAGAGTGACACGGTATTCAAAACACCACCACCTGAATAGAAGCTGAAGGGGCTAAATCCAACTGAGACGGGAAAAAAAAAAAAGTTAAAATTAGCTTCTCAGGCCCTTATCTCAGCCAGCAAAGCAGCTTCCCTTTGATCAGGGAATAGTACCCTGCCCCAGCCTGCCAGGATTTTGTGATATTGCAGCAAAAATTCGTATTTGTATACGACCGCGTCACTCTGCTCTTCCATCACAAGACATGTTTACTGAATTAAGTTTGCTTTTTTTTTTCTCTGTACCCCTAAGGCTCTTGCTCATGTATAACTTAAGATCACTATCAACAGGTTGACTCCTCTGTCAGCTCAGGATTCCAATCTTAATTTCCAGCTCACTAAGAAAAAAAAAAGAAACCAAACCCCACCCCGTTCATGATTTCCCAAGACTCTCCCATCACACATTTCAAAGAGCAGCCTCTAAATATTTATACAGCCATTTCATACTCTCTCAAGCTTTTATCTCGACACCTACAAAACAAGATTCATCCCGCAGTCAAGGCTGTAGGTGTGCCAAGACCCCACACTACCCTACAGTTTTTTTGTCATACTCCTTGGTACACCCTATGGATCCAACTCAAACTTCTTTTGCAACTTCTGCAAAGACCTGAGGCTGTAATCTGGATATACAAGACAATAAACAAATAGAATATGCCTAAAGGTACTACATAATACTGTAAATCATTTATAAAACAACATTAGAAACCTACCAAACATTGACAGTGTGTTTCAGTTGAAAAATATTCCTAATAGCAAAAGCAAAGCTCACAACAAAGAGGCTCGTGCATCAAGTCACCGGTGACATATCGTGCAGTTCATGTTCTCCACTAGGTCCAGATGGGTCTTTCCCTGATGACAGCACCATCCTGAACTCCTCCAGGTGGAACTGCTTACACTCCTTCATTTTAATAAATCAGGCTTATGAAAAAAATTGCTTTTTCAAAAGTTTAAAGCTAACTTGATTTCATCAAAAATTAAGCATTTCCATTGTTAATTTTACCAGGAGAACAAAGGAGAGGAGGGCAGGAGTCTCTGCTGGCATCACAGCCCTGAGCGAAGTGCACCTCTACCTATATGCTCAGGAAAAATAGAACTGAAAATTTCCTTCCTAGCCTAAGAATTTCCTGAGACACTAAAACCCTACATATCAGCTCTACAAAATAAACTAAAATGAGAAAATAATGTTCTGTGGATTGTATCACTGCTCTCAGAGCCTTTCCTAACCCCTTCCCACTTGGGCAAGACCCTCTGGACAAGCACGTATCTTGCTCAAAGCAGCAAGAAGGAACATTTCTCACCCTCAGGATGAATTATTTGAGTTTATTGTGAATTCCCTTAAGATGTGGACACATCTCACCATCTTCCACACAACAAGAGATCCCAGGACCAGAAAAACAGCCTTGTTTCAAGAAAGGTCCTGGATCAGGTCTAGTTTGAAAGCACAGGCTGCTCCTTTGATGCCCTGCCAGAAGTGGCCTCCAGCAAGGAAGCCCAGAATGAGTCATGCCACCAGCAGAAGGAACTTGCCAATCTGGATTGAGAAGCACAGCTGAAATTTGGGATTTTTCTCCCTGTTCTGCCATCTCCATTCTGCACAGCAATCCTTGGTAACAGCACACTGCCAGGCAGGCATTCCACAAAGGAGAAGCAAAATACACAGCAGAAATTGGGAAGGTCTGCCAACCAAGGCTTTTTTCCTAAAAGGAGAAAAACTGAGACATAGGGATGTCAAGGGACTGAAAGGATCATTTGGTAATAGCACTGTAAAAGCTTTATTTTTTTACTGACTTGCATGAATTCCAGTTGGCACAGAGGTTTATTGCCTTCTACACCTTCGGAGGTATGAGCCAAGAGCTCGTATGTCTTCTGCATCACCCCTTTAAATACTGTGTCCTCTAATCTCAGTTCATAAATAAATTCAGAAAAAAAATCCCCAACTTTTAAACCTATAAAACAGACTCAAGGATAAGATCTTTAGCCCCAGTTTTCTCTCCAAGTAGGAATAAATCACATTCAAAATTGTTCAATTTTATATTTACATGAGATGCATGAGGCGTCATCTTTTTATGAAAATGTAACATGTTGAGTATTAAAGACCTGAAATTAGCACACACAATTCCTGTTTCATAGAAAATTCTTTTTACTCAATGGTTGGGGACAAAGCACTTCTTTGTCTCATTCGCTATTACAATCTATTGCTATTCAAAAACATATTAAAGAGGAAAAACAGTAGTAATCACTCCTCTGTCTTTTCAGTTCAGTTTTGCAATTCTGGTGATAAAACTACTAATTCAACATGTTCTTTATTTTAATCAAACCAAAACTGCAAAACATCTGCTGTAGCTGCTGACCTTGCTCCGCACTAGAGCATTTAAAATCTCACTCCATGCCTCTTTATTGTGGCTTGGGAGTGGGGGGGGTAGGTAGGTTATCTATCCAGTCCAACCACTAATTTAAAGGAAACTGTGCTGGACGCTCTAATTGACTCTGTTCTCTTCCTTCCCCGGTTTGTCTCTATAATTAGCCCTTCCCAGCTCGGCCTACCAAAGGGAATCAGAAACAAGACCTTTCTGAGCCCCACCCTGCAGACCACAGAAACTGCCTCATATTGGTTTGCCCCCTCTCCCCTCCCAAAAAAAAAAAATACTTCAGGACAAAAATTAAATTAACAAAGAAAAAAAACCATTGAGTGCGTTCACCCCTTTAAGGTGATTATAGGGAACCATGTACCTAACCCAAATGAAAGTTTCACCCACAACACTAATCCCTTGGGCGTACTTTGTAACAAGAGCAAAACACTTGTTTTCCTCAAAATAACATAGAGTTGCACAGCTGCGCACACTAAATTCACCTACACTGCTGCGTATCTCCACACAAAATGCAGACAGTAATTCAGTTCTGTACTACAGCTCCAGAAGGACCCACACCTTGTTTCTTGACAAATCGGGAGGCACGTGGAGAACGAGGAAAGGAAAGGCATAAAAAAATAGTCTTATCAGCAAGTAAATGCCACCAAAAAAAACCAGACTTCCCTACTTGGCCTCTACAACAGGCAACGAGTCCTACCAAGTGACCAGAATTGTGGCTGTCTTTAGGTACTTGGGGGGAAAAAAAAAAAGAAATTAAAACAAAGCAAAAACTCCCCAAAACAGCAACAAGAACATACCTAAACCCCTAAATCCCAAAAAGCAGCTCACGTCTGCAACTGCAAAGTTGCTGAGCAGTCCTCAGTGATACCAGTAAAATCACACAGGTGTAATCCCAAAGCTCACAGGTCCAAGCCAGTGACTCGTGCCACCATGCCATCTTCTGTCTTCCTCTTCACATCAGGATGCTACTACAGCCTAACATAATGATCCAAAACTAAACCAGAGGAATTTTTTTTTGCTAGTTTTAAGCGTTTTTTCCTTCCATTTCACTTCTCTCTAAAGTTCCAAGAGCATCCATCTCAAGAGGCTGCTTCTGAAGAAGGTGCCCTCCAGGAGAAGCATACCAAGGTCTACAAGGATACTGCTGTGCACCAAGTCCCTAACTCACTTGCTTCTGCTCAACTTTCATACTTCATTTTGCAGCTTTACAATTATTTGGTACTCCACTGAGTCTTTTTGTTGCATGGAGCTTAGAAACCAAAACAGTTGCATTTTGTGATGATTAATTGGCATTACCAGTAGAGACAGAAGTCCTCATCAAATCCATCAGTGGCTATTTGCTACCTACTATCCTGGCATTTCGGAGCTACACATCCCTGAAGCACACAAATACATATGCTTCCATAATGACCAGGAATTTCAACTTTTATCTGTTTAGAAAATTAAATTGCAGCTAGTGGGAGTCTCACTAGTAACGGCAGCATCTGAACCTATAACGATCCTTCACCTAAGGAAAATTGTTTAAGTTTTTTAAATATTTGTCCCCTCCACCCCCTGAAGAGCATACCTGAAAGAAAAGTATGTAGATTAATGCTCCCAGAAAAGCTGAACAGCAGCAAAGAAAGTTGATCCAGTCCTACAAGAAAGAAAACACACCTCTCTTGGTGCTCCAGTAAAAACAACTCATAAATAACACAGAACAACTGTAGCTTAAACATTTCAAATTCACGTCTGCAGGTTTGCATTTCCATTTTTTGAAATTAAAGATATATTCTCTCAGATATCTCATTTGTACTAAAAAGAAACACAAAGCAAGACAGAAGACAGCAGTCTTCCCCACCACATAGCCTGAGTCACAAATATCAGACACCAAGCTGGATGGAGTTTTGAAACAAATTCTGCACCCAACAAAAATGGTTTGTACTCAGCACTGGAGATTTCACAGCAGTACCATTTGCTATAGAGCAACAACTGCATAAAACTTCTCATTCAATTTTTATTACCCAGGTTGCACATCTTCCCAGACAAAACAAAAATGAAAGCTGTGTTCAAGCAGGACAGCTGCACCACAAACAACCTAATGCTGCTAAAACCCAGCCAGCCAACGCAGCAGGAAAGATGCACACCTGCAGCAGGAATAAGACCGGGGAAAATATTCAGGCAGAGGTGTTGTGGTTTTTTTCCCCCCCATGTTTCAGTTTTCAGATCTTCTTTCTAGCAAAAGGCAAGAATGAATGCTCAGTACCGCAGACATGGACTTTGATGCTCACTTTTTTTCTCTGTTTCATTATCTATCCTTACCCTATTTCGTGAAGGTGCTTTGGTTTGGAGCGTTTTTATATATTTTAAACCAATATTTCAATATTTTAATATTAGATATGTATGTTTTCTTTCTCCTCATATTTATTGTATTGCTTACTGCAGATGAATAGTTCTAGAGAGGTATTTAAGTCACATAATTGGAGGGAGAGGAAGAGAAACAGAATACACAGTGCTGCTGAACTTGGAAACGCTACATTTGAAGGCAGGCCTGCAGCTCCTCTCCTGTAATTAGAAAGGGATTTGAGCCTGAAACAAATGCCCTTGAGTCCATGTCTCTTCCACAGAGCAGTAGCAAATATGATGGGGCAAGCGATAGGCAACTGCTGCAAAGTTCTCTCTCATGGCAATTCTTAATTAGAGGTACCATTTCAGTCCAAGAAGAAATATTACTACTAAGATTTACTGATGCTAATAAATTCCTTAATCACAGCACTGCAGATTGCAGTGACATCAGAGATACATTTGGAGAAGCACAAATATGCTTGGAAACAGGTCCTGTGCTTTGACAAGTCCAGATGTGCTAGGCAGTCACTAGAGTTGAACAAGGTTACACGTTGAGCATATAAAGGAATTTTTTGTTGATAAAATCATACCTGAAGACTCCTTAGTTGCTTTTGATTAGTTCATTCTGTTCATAGTTGAGAAACACTCTTAAGATTCCTCATTATCTGCTGCAGGCACCTCACACGTGACCTCTGCTCTGCATTGTCCTCCTATCTCCTTGCTTACCTTGCAGGCACAGTGAAGTGTCTCTGGATAAGATTATCCGAGGCAATGGCCACAGCCAAGGAGCCTGCTCCTCTGACATGAAATGTAAGCACCTGCCTGTGTTGATTATGTAGGTAACAGTCTTGCCATGAGGATGAAAGGTGTAGCAAGTGCCCTTGTTGCTCACTGAGACGTTACCCCTCCCTCTGCAAATGAGTTGGCCCAAATTCAGACCAGGTCACCAGCCCTCTGTATCTCTCCAGCAAGCCCTTCCCACCACAGGGCTGTATCTCTGGTTTCTGATAAAAAGAAGCAGAAGAAACGATGTCTCTGCTTTAAAATAACATCTGCCCAAGTCCCTTCTTGGAGCAGGAGTTGTTCAGCTATCCTTACCACCACCAGCAGCAATAAAATCCACATAATTATCCTGCATTTACCAAGCAATTGGTAAATTAAAGAGTAGGGACCGGCCCTTCTGTACCTACATTTGTCAAAGAAACCCCCCGAAGGATTATGTACCACCATAACCTCCCTCTCCTGAAAACCACTTCTTCCCAAATCTTACGGAGCTGGCTGACATTGAGTTGAGCACTACATTTCTCATGGCATGCTGAATGCCATTATTTATTTATTTGTTGCCTAATGGGACCACATTCCTCAACCATTAAATCATTTACCAATTCCTCCCAGGAGAGGTTGCCTTATGGACCCACCGAGCATAAACCAACCTAGCAGTTCTTAGACAAGTGCTGTAAAACTAAAAATGACTACATTTCTGAGAATTTTATTTCTGTCTATGTATTTATGTGAAGTATGAAAAGACGGTAGACTTACGGAAGTCTTCTAAAGTAAATATTTTTGGTTAACTTGTTTTAAGTTCATCCCTCAAAACCAGCCACATAGATACGGAACACAATAAAAGAATTCTTGGCAGTCTATCAAAAACATTCAGAGCCTGCGTTGGTTTTATAGCTCAGGTTTTACAAAGATACATCTATCACTGATTAGATACTTTACAAGTAATAAAAGATAGCTGTAGGAATTTTGATTAAAAAACAGCACAGAGGCTGCCAGGTTATCAGCGACTGATGGATAAAAGCAGAGACTCTAAATGGGCATCCAAAGGAGGAGTAAGGCTATGATTCAAGGTCATTTTGAGGTATACCAGAAATAACTCATGATTAAGAGATCTGCGAAAAAAGACTCAGAAATTATACTGAAATCCACACATTTTTGCTGTTAATAAAGGCGGTAACTGAAGTAGCAGCAGGAGAAAAATTTGCATTTACATACCCAGTATGCTCAACTAAATCCTAAATAAATAGTTAACTATCAAAAAGATTATTGGATAGCAGCCCATTCCAGACCAAATGCAGTATTTCTGTGCATTATAATGTGTATTTTAAAATCTACTTTCCCTTTGCTACCGTACACAGCAACCCAGTGGGAAAGATCGCATGTTGGTCTAACATGTGATTGCAATAATTCCTGTGAGTTGTAGGTTGGAGACCAGGATGATGTCTCTCTAAGAGAAGGTGAACACCCAGTTTGAACCATGGAAAAAAGCCAAGGTTGAAATGGCCCAGTGCAGCCATCCCCTTAAGGGAGATTGACCTACACCTACAGCCACCCTATTCCTAAGGGACTTTGACATCAGTGAGGATTTCATAAGACTTCTCTAGGATCTGGAAGAGACACTTGAAATATACATCAGTGCCCAGCGGAGAGATGAAGGAAGACCACGACCGAGCTACTCCCACATCTTGCTTTAAGTCAGGTGTGTAGCTGCAAAAAAAAAAGGGGTATAACACAGTAGGCACACAAGATGAGCTTGGACGAGACACAGCTGGCTGAGCCTTTCCACATGCTTATCTCACATCAACAGCAAGAGGACCCAACTAATGGGACCCTATTCCTGAGGGAGGATGCAGAGACACATCTCAAAGGGACCAGGCACACTCCAGGCTATAGAAGTATCTGTACCCAAACTTGGATACATTTTGTATCTGGCTGTACAAAAGAAGGATAATTTGCTGCCTCAACAGCTCACACAGCTCCTGTACTCTTTCTCTTCCATGACAGCATCACTTGCCAAGACCACAAATTTTCCAGGCAAGGAAAGTAAAGCTTAATCCCTTTTTTCAGCTATTGAGTATCAAGGTCGGTTGGTACACAGGGACAACATGCTTGAAGGGAGTCAGACTCACCAGTGTCCAAACCCCCAATATCCTCATTGCACCATGGGCTTCCACTCTTGACACTTACCTCCTCTGGTGGACCATGGGCTTGGCAGGAGACTTAGCTCTGCCTCTTCATGAGGTTCTTAGTGAAATCCTAAAGAGGGCTGACAAGGAACATCAACTGAGTCTGAAACAGTGACCCATGGCTTCTTTTCATAAAAACAAAACACCACGCTTTGGCATACAAGAACCCTACGCAAGAATGGGATACCTCAACCCCTTCCAAAAGGAAGACCATCCGTGCCTAAAGACAAACAGCAAAGCAAGATTTTAATGGTAGAAAGGAACTAGGCAAGTAACAATAATCCTTAAACCAACAGGTATTTATTTCATTTTGCCTAGAAATAAAGCACTTGACCATTTCCCCTTCAAGGAGTTTCCACCAGAACAGTGCAGAGCTGGCCCCTTGCCAATGTCAAGACATATATCAGCAAACCAACCTGGGCGAGGACTATCCCTGTTCCCCTCCCAAGATAAACTTCAGCCAGGTCAGATCCTCTTTCAGCTAAAGTCTGCTACACTAGATCAGCCTAACAAAATCATGGAAACACAGTGCAAAATGTCAGCCGAAACTGCTTGCAAGTAGAAGGCTGTACTCCACCACCAAGGACTGCCATGGGTCCCCTATATTCTTGTTCTTGGACACTCTCTGCTCAACACAGCTCAAGATGCTTCCTTTCCTTTCTCTTCTTGCAACCTGTAAACCACAGGTGGAAAAAGACAGATCTGAGACACCTAAAGCCACGAGGAAAGCAATGTGACCTTGCAACCTACCCTGCTGTACTGTATGTAAGCAGGATTTTGGACCAAATGACCTTTCAAGGCCCCCTCTGACCTAAACGATCCATTGGTCCTCCACTGAAGGAAGGCAATGAGAAGAAAAAAAAACAACCCCAAACCAATCTAGAAGCAGCAACACACAACTGAGTAGCATTAAAATCATGAGGGAGTTGTTAAAAATATAAAAGCATTAGCACGATAGACATACAGCTCTTGCTTCACCTGTAAGACTTTTCACGGTACCTCTTATAGGACTCCTCCACATACACAGAATAAAAGCTACCATGATGACAAGCAGGACCATAACTCTTGATAACATTTTAAAAACAGATATAGAAATGAGTACAACTAAAAAAAAACCCCAAACCACTGTTTGGTATGCTTCCCTTCTGAATTCTGGTATTTTCTGAGGTCATATGGTCTACTGACTTTGCTTTTAAACGTTTAATTTCAAGATACACAAGACATCAACACAATCACAGGAGCAAGACTGTGCATCACATCATGGCATTTGACCTGCCAAACATGGCAGCAAGATTTCTAATATTAAAGAGTCACATAGAGAAAAGACACTATCCCATTTCCCTTTTTTTTCCTGCTGTTATCCATTATCTGGCAAGTGTTTCACGTGTTCGGTTTTTGGACACCTGTGCCTTCACACACATACCCCAAACCTATGGAAAAATACGGCCCGTGTAAAACAAAAATAAAGGACTGCAAAAATAATCTCAATTCTGATGACCTACAGACATCTCATCAGCAGTGCTTCAACCTTACAGTACCACAAGGAACCCATGCCTGAGCTTTGTGATAATCCCAGCCATTGAGCTTGAAAAGGCATCAGGAAAGGGATTACCCAGACACAACCAAAATCTCCAGTGATACTGCTTTTGTCCAAAGGAATGCTAGAGAAGTCTCAAATTTGCAACTTAAGCCATGATCCTTTACATATTTACACTCATATTTACTTTTTAGAGAAAAGAGAAATCCTATTCACTCAAGAGGAAGTTAAGCAACGCAAGATTCAGGCCTGAGAAAATAAGATGCCCTTTTCAACCTCATCACACACAAAAAAAAAACCCTCTCTCTGCTAAAGCCAAAACCTGTGCCCTGCCCATCTTTGGAAGCCATGCTCCAGAATCAGGCTGGGAGCTTCATAAACTACCCAATATACTGTGCCCTCAAATTCAGAGCAACAGAGCAGGAAAGCAACCTGTCTGAAAGCAATGGGGCTCCTTCCATAGCTGGCAGCTCTCCCCAGGCGCTCAGCTGCCTCTGTACTGCTTGAGCATTTTGCATGCAAGTAGGACTGCAATCCCATTTTATTTACAAACCAATGGGACACAGGACTTTTTGAAATCGAGTTAGACCAGCTAAGACGCTTCAAGGAACGACGTTCAAAAGCCACACAGTTCAGAGAGAAAATTCGAATTTGGCAAAAAAGAGCCATGCTATGCCCACCAAAACCAACCGCCCCAAACAGCTTCAGAAACTCTTGGATCACATTTGCTGGAGGTTTTGCTACATTCAAGGTATTTAAGGCTTCAGGACTAAGCAGCATGCTCGGTCCCAAGGTGAACCTCAGTCTTCCTCACCAGCTGCCCAGTGATGCCAAGCTGCAAAACCAGTGGAGGGACCAGCCTTGTCCCCATGCTCCCAGTACTCCCACTGTTGACTTGTGGGAGATGAGCAATCTTTTGCCCTTCCAGAAATCAAGTGACGTACATGGCTAATTAGGATTTCCAGTACAGCCCTATCTCAAAACGAGGTACATTCATGTGGTGTAGGTAACCTCAGCCTTCACGTTTCCTGAGCACCTGACCGCACATGTTTCACATACACAGAGGTTTCCTTGCAAATGTGATGAACGCTCACTAAAAGCACCATGAACGTCACAGGTTAAAATAATTTCTGCATAAAGCATGTAGATGATTAAGATTTTCCTAGCAAAGGGTCTTAAAGGTTTGCTAGTCTTGAGATGTCATTCATGAAACATGCTGCAACGGCAGCTGTCATGACAGCCATTTGATACTTTCACATCTTAAAATGCAGCTTCGCCTCCCTTGTGCGTCTTGTTAAAGATGAAACATCTCTTAAGCCATCTCGATCTATACATTGATTGCAAGAAACAAATATATAAAAAGTTGCATCATCATCAATATTGCCCCAGGAAACAAAAGCTTATTAGTCACGTGCCAGAGCTGCTGAATTACCTTCCCAACTGTCAGCAGCCGGACCAGCAGCTTCCAAAACGGTCTTGCAGATGGAAAAAATAATGGTCAGGAAGGAGGGCAAAGCCTGGGAGAGCCTTCACAAAGGACAGCTGCAATGCCAATCCTCCAAGCTAATTAAAAAATCATTTATTAAATGAGAAAAATCACAGAAATAGCTGAGTTTCCTCAAAGACACGGGGGAAACCGTGATTACCAGGTGACTCCAGGATGACGGGATGAAGAGAAGATGCTCTTCAGTGATAATGCAGTTGCTCTGAGCCCAGCCAGAATCCACTGGCACCTACGGTTAAGCTCAGCTCGCTAAGGTCTGCTTAAGCATTCACAGACCATCGTCACCGAGTCCATGAGTAGAAGACAACGCTCCCCTGTCATTTCCTAGCACTCCCCTGGGAAAAGAGTCGGGAAAACACTCCAGCCAGACAGAAACCTTTTTTTTCCAGCTAATAATATGTTTACAAAGTGATCTATTAAAGCACTTTGGTATCAGTCGAGCAAAACGCCACAGCACTCTCCTTCCCTTGCCGCTACGTGATCGTTTTTTATATGCCAATGGGCAGGGTAACTAACAGGCTCTGCAGCCAGGGATGTGAAAGCCACGGTTTCTGCTGAGCTCACGCTCCTGACTTTATTCATTTCACCTTCGTTTCAGGATACGAAAATGTTAACGGAGGAGGAGGAAGCCAATCTAGAAGCAGAAGTGCAGCGAAAATGCCTGGCTCCGAACTTACAGCGGGTCCGAACGAGAGTCACGGTAAAGGACTATTTTGGGGAAGGGGATAAGAAAAGGCCGTTTCAGTTACGTTTATGAAAATTCTAGAAATATCAACTGTGTCAGCATCCAGAGCAGCCGCGCTCCGGCAGAGGTCCGGCACGCAGGGGAGCGAGCTGCTGAGCAGTCAAACCCTCCGTTACAGCTCCGGCTGGCGTTCGGCGGCGCGACGGGCAGCTCCTGCGCCAAAGCGCGAGGTGCCAGCGGCCGCCCGGTCCCGCCGCAGCGGCCGGGGGCTGTGTCCCACCGCCAGGGGATGCCGCGGGCTCACGGGGGCAGCGGGAACGCCGAAGGGAGAGAAAAGCTGCCCCTCGGCATCGTTTTCTGACGTCTCGCGCGTTCAACCCACCCCAAGATGGGTGTAAACGGCGCCGCATCGGCACCGGCAGATGAGACCCGGCGGCCCCGCCGGCGCCCGCCGCGCTCCCACGTGCGGGGAAGCCCACGCGAGGCCCGCGGGTGGGATCCAGCCCGCGAGCGCCCGCGGGGGATCGGTCACGCGTGACGGCGAAGCCAGCCCGGGCACAGCCATCTTGACCCGCCGCGGGACCGCGGGGCGCGGGGGGGGGGGGGCCCACGCCGCCGGATCGGCTCCGCGCTTCACCGAACAAAGGCCCCCGCCGGCACCGGCCGATGCTGCGCTGCGCCGGGCGGGACGCGGCGCCCTCGGCTCCGAGCGGCGGCACCGCCCGCG
>WBNH01003918.1:24639-45430 GCA_013401255.1 Urocolius indicus
GGACCCTGCCCCGCGCCTGCGCACGCCTCTGCCGCTGGCGGGTCGCTTGGCGGCGCTGACAGCTTTACGACGGCGCTGACAGCTTTACGGCGGCGCTGACAGCTTTACGGCGGCGCTGACAGCTTTACGGCGGAGCGCGGCGGCGGCTGCCGGCAGCGTGGAGGGCGAGCGGGCGGGCCATGAGGCGGCAGGTGAGCGCGGCGGGGGCGGCCCCGGCGCTGGGGGCTTGCGGCCGTGGCGGGTCCGGGCCGGCCTGGCCTCGCCTCGGCCGGGCGCGGAGGCTTCAGCGTGCGTCTCGAGGGGAAAATGGTGAAGTCGTTAAACGTGGAGCCTCGTTCCCGGCACTGGGCGCTGAGCCGGGGCTGCCGGGACGCCGCTCGGCCTGGGTGGGCTCGCAGGGAGCAGAGCTGGTCCCGCGCAAAGGCTCGACCTTGACCTGGCTCCTGCTCGCGGCCCGGTTCTGCTAACCAGGGTGAGTCCTCTCCGTCCCCTCTCCTTCTGCCCAATTCTCACTGATCTCCATAGCGGTGGGACGAGCGAGCTCTCCCCTGGGAGCCACTTGCGTACTCTGAGCCTGCCCAGCATTGAGGAGAAGCCGGGGTCAAGCACGTCGCTCCGGTCAAGCCTATCTCCACAGACCTGTGACGACCTGAATCCCAAATTCCTTATCTTGACCAAATTCCTGTGGCTTTTAGATCTTTTGGGCAAATGATATTTCTTCCCAGCATCTGCACCTCTCTTGAGTATACTCTTTCTCCGAGCAGGTGAGCGATCCATCCATGTCCAGTTTAGCATCATTACGATGAAGAGAGTTGAGAGATTTCCCATCGTTACTTCTGGGAGAGTCTCAATGGTAGCCCCCATGCTCAGGCATTCGGGTCATTGGGGGTTTTTCCCTCGTAAACTTTATGCTTTGGCCAACCCCATCCTGGGGAGCAAAGCCCATTTGATTCAGGAGCATTTTGTGTATTTCTTTAGACTTTTCACTTACTGTGCCATGAGATGCCATGAACCAGAGCAGGATTCAGCAGGTGGGTCGTGTGGAGAAGCTGTGTGCCTCTGCTCCGGGGGATATGTTGGGGATTGAAAGGTTTGGGCATTGTCTGTGTGTACAGAAATCAGGAAGGTTTTCTTCTGAGTCCAGCATTCAATGCCTGTTGAACTTGCAAAGGCTCTGCTTTCTGTCATACAGGAATTAGAATCTCTACGCTACAAAGTGATTGCCTGTATTTAATGAAAGAGTAGATGTGTATGCTTCTCATCTGGCTTATCTGTTTAATTTTGCCTGAGTTTTTTCTCTGTCTGTATCAGGAGACTCGGGTGCTGGCAGCCCAGCTCACACCGATAGCTAGGAACTCATGTTCTTTGACCTTGCTACCATTAACAACAGCCACTACTAAGAGCACTGACATGGTGTCTAAAAACTCTATTTCCAGTAAAAGGGCATGGTCTGGAGGTTAAATTGTGGGGCCTTTTTATAGCTCCGAAGACCTCAGCTAAGCTGCCAAAAACTTCTCTGTCCCTCCTACTCCTCCCTGTAAAGTCTGAATAGTTTGTCTTTCAAGTGTCTTTTTGTATTCACCTCCATAGTCTTTAAATTTGGAACAGGATTTTAGTGATGCAGCACTTGGCTATCCTCACTCAGGATGTCCTTAGCACCTTTAATTTGTTGAACTAGACTTTAGGAATCTGGTTCATCCTTAATTTATGCTCTCTTTGCACCATCACTGCCTCTTTACACTCAAATTACTAGGGAGTTTCATTCCCTGGCTCTCAAGTGCTGCCTTCTGAGCGCAAGGCAACAATTACACGCAAGAGGTAGTTGTCTTTAATGTTGTGAAAAGAATAAGCTTGGTGGTTTTTTGTCAGGTGGCACAAAACCCAGGCACTGCCTTGCATCCTGGACACCTTCCTGGGAAGGAGTCCCTTTCGTTCACAGATCAACCTCACAGCTTATTTAGTAAACTGTTGGAATTCTGAGAGATGAGAGAAGCTTGACTTCTGGCCATGCTGATGGAAGGCAGCACCTTTGTCAATCAGTGCACCAAACAGGTGGTTTCACCTTGGGCGACTTTTCTCTTGTTTTATCGAAACGCTCCTTTTTCTCTCCACGGTGTTCTCATCACAGCGCTCAGCACGGGGCAGGTGAACATCCCTCTGAGAAGCCAAGGTTACAGAGAGTTTGCACAAACCCCCAACTACTGATCTTCAAATAAAACAAGCAAGGCTTGTTAGCAACCTATAACAAACGTGCCAGGCCTGCCTCAGTATTGATTTCTCTTTTACGAAAACTTCCAAACAGCGCGTGCCTGAGCCTTCAGGAAGCACCTGCTGGCTGCGCCTGAGCAGAGCTGCTCACCGTCACCAGCTGCAGTTCAAACACCCCTTGGCATCAAAGGTGTTCAGATCCACCTCCTCCCTTCTCTGTGGATTATTCATCTTTAATGGGGAGGTTTCCCCAGATAAAACAACCTCTGGAGGCTTTTCCCAGCTCCACTGTGCTTTTGTGCTCCTCGCTGCTCGCCCTCCGTGGCTCCACGAGGTGGCTGAGCCTGGAAAGGGTTTTCCTTTAAGCTGTGCACTGGTGAGTCATCCTGCAGAACTCACAAGCAGTTTCACAAATACCAGATGGCAATAAAATTAAAAGTAGTAGCTCATAACAATTAAGCATTTGCTATAACCATTCTCCCTTCCTGACCGGAGGAAGCTGCCAAATGTCTCCTTCTTAAAATTTGTTTTGTTTTCACTTGACTGAAAAAATACCCAAATGATGTTTCTGCAGAGTGGAAAGTTAACACAACACAGGGCACACACGTCCTTCCCTCACCCCTAATCCCACGTGGGCTTGAGTGGAAAGCCATTTTCTGTATTTTGTACATCTCTAGGAGAAGATGAAGCCAAAGAACCCACCCAGTCAAGGAGAATTTGGTGTGCTGTTTGGGCACATGGAAAGTATTCCAGCAGCGACTCCGTTCAACCCACAAAGCAGCCGCTGCCAGGCTTGCTGTCGTTCAACAGGAGCAGACCGAGGCTGGGCTTCGCTTTGGTGCTTTTTGGAGCACGGGCAGTTGTGAAGGATTTGCTCCCCAGACTTGGAAAGAGTTTTGAGTTCATTACCGTAGGAAGCGTGTCCAAATACCATTGTGCTTGGCTCAGTAGGAGGAACAATGACTGCTCCCCTTCCTTTGCGGTGACTCTCACCACTTGGCATCTCTCGGAGCCACCAGCAGTATGCAAACAGTGATTAGCCTTCTCGAGTCCCAGATACGCTACCCCGGCCCTTCCTTCCAACGTATTACACACACCACATGCTTCAGCCACTCCTGTTTACCAGTCACATGTGCTGGGGCCTTGCCAAGATTTCTGAGAGATGAATCTCTCTCAGTTTATGCATACCTGGCCAGGACTGACTTTTTTTTTGTGATTCACATCACAATAAGCAGTGCAAATCTACTCCTTCCTAACATGGAAACAACACAACACATGGGATTTTTTTATTCCCCCCCTACCACAATGGATAGTTAACATCTCACTTACAGGGAATCATATAAAAGTGATCTTATCCTTACTAGTTTTCACACGGGTCTTTAAGAAATCCTAAGAATGTTTCATGCTGTCTTTTGCACAGAGGAAGAAGAGGCAAGGCCAAACCAGCTCCATGTCACCGCTGTCCCCAGCTGCTCTCTCCTGAGTGTCAGGGGCCAGCAGCGCATCAGGGGCTGTTGGCACATCAGGGGCTGAGGTATGCAAGAGCAAAGGGAAAACCGGGGCAGATGTAGGGCGTTTCAATGCACAGTTTCTCTTCAGAAGATCTCCTGGTCTGCTGATAGCGAGCACTTCATGTTGTTTATTGAGCAGCACCTTTGAGTGTGCTGTGCAACCTTTTTCTTAAAACATGTTTTAATCCCCCCAGGCCAGGAAGGCAGCAAATGCAGCAGCTTCTGACAAGGAATTACATCACTAGTAGCATGACCAGAGTGAGTGGCCGCTCAGATAACCTGAGAAATGGAAATGAGTCAGGAAACTTCTTGCCTGGAAGTGCTGTTGAAGTCCCTTGCATACGTCCTCAGACACATAGGTGGGGAGCAGGTACTCCAGTCTATTTGAATTTCCAGGCACCTTTTTAAGGATAATCAACTTCTATTTGTGGAAAGCAGGCACAAATTAAGAGGGAAGAATGCAGCCTGGACAAATAATGGGAGCAAAAGATTGGAAAGAGTGGATGGGCAGGACTGGTCATTTCTGTTCATGGGTGCACCTCCTCAGTAGAAGCCTGGAGAGGGATCTTTGCTCCTCAGCACACCCACAAGTGCTTTCTCCTTTTACGAGCAACATTTTGGCAAGTTAAAACCTGACTAAAAAAGAATTGGTATTTTCTGGACAATCCAGCTGTGATGAGACACTTGAGATTTGAAATCTCTGCCGACCAGACAGAGGTGTCCTGAAGATTCCCAGGGTTGTTTCTGATCTTGTTTTGCTTTGCTTCTCCTTACTCATCGCTGCTGTGCCTCCTGTGCTGGTGGGCCAGCAGGTTTTCCTGAAACAGGTCATGTGTCTGGCAGCAAGCTGTGTCTGCTAGGTGAAAGGGACCATGGGCCTGTCAGACAGTCCCGAGAAGACTTTTATGAAATACCAGTGATGCAAAGAATTACCATGATTGTCACTGTGCAGGTGAAACACTGAACCACAAAAACACCAACCCAGTTCTCTGAGAGCACGCGTGGCTTCTGTACGAAGCACAGAACTGAGGCGTGCCGGCAGTTCCCGAGCAGGAACTGCTTTGAAATCCCTTTGCTTTGAGGTTAAGATTGTAGCAATGAAAGCTTTCTCCAGTCCCCAGAGTGGCAGAAGGGCCCAGCTCAGCCTGTCACCCGCTGCAGCCCAGGAGCTATGTGTCTTCCGGCTGCTCAGCTGGTGGCTGGTTCAAATGCTGGTCCTGCAAATATCCCTCTGGGAAACTGGGGCTTTGCTCAGAAGGAGCTCAAGAGAGTTGTTGCACTATACCTCGTCCCAGGTGTGATTTGCTTCCTCAATTCACCTTCGCTTTCTGTATTTCAGCTTTTGAAGTTTCCTGGAGCACCGCAGCCCCAACCTGTGCAGGATGGACCCCGTTGTTCTCAGTTACATGGACAGTCTGCTGAGGCAGTCGGATGTTACTTTGCTGGAGCCCCCAAACTGGCTGAATGACCACATCATCGGCTTTGCTTTCGAGTACTTCGCCAACCAGCAGTTCCAAGAATTTAGTGATCAGGTTTGTTTTATCAGCCCTGAGGTGGCTCAGTTCATTAAATGTGCCCTTAGTCAGGAAGAGATAGCCATATTCCTTCAACCACTGGACCTTCTCCACAAGAAGCTGGTGTTCTTGCCTATCAACGATAACTCCAACCAGGTCGCTGGGGGCACCCACTGGAGCTTACTGGTTTATTTCAGGGACAAAAAGTGCTTCGCCCATTATGATTCCCACAGTAAATGCAACTCCATCCATGCCAAGCAAGTGGCAGGGAAGCTGGAGGCTTTCTGGGGCAAACGAGGGGACAAAGCAACCTTCGTGGAGGAGAAGGCACCTGCCCAGCAGAACAGCTACGACTGTGGGATGTACGTGATCTGCAACACAGAGGCTCTGTGTCAGGGATATTTCAGGAGCCGGCCAGAGCCTTTGCTGCAGCTCCTCACCCCCTCCTACATCACACAGAAGAGAGCTGAGTGGAAGGCTCTCATCATGCAACTGGCACAGAAGTGATCAAGATGCAGATTCAACCCCTTCCTGACCCCTCCCCCCCAAAAAATTGACTGCCTTCCCCATCCATGAGGCAACATCCCCACTGCCTGAGGGAGATGCCCATGCACAAGATTGGCCCAAAGAAGGAAGAATGTAACCCCTCTAGCATGGCTATGGCCCCCAAACGCCCTATCCCCTCCTGGAAAAGCCTTAGTCCCTTCTGGAAATCACTGGCCTTTGGACTCCTCACCAGCAAAGGTACTTTGCTTTCAAATAAATCCTCTCAATGGGGAATTCTTACACCAATTGGCAAGGCAAAATGGGTTGCTAAAGAGACTCCTCTGCCAGTCCTCTGCCAATGTCCTTTAAAACCAAGCTCCAAAATGTTTTCTTATGGCTCTTTCTTGTTTGTGCCTCCCCCTACTAGAGGCGTTGGAGGAGCAGTCTTGGCTTTAGCAGAAACAATTTCCACTCCTGAAAACCTGACACTAAAAGGTCAGTGTCAAAAGATGAAATGCTACAATTAATTAAAGAATGGAGCAAAAAAACCGAAACTCAGCCCTCCTCAGAGAGGTGCTCCAAGGCTGTCCAGGGATAGCTTTTGCTGTATGTCCCCCCACCCTTGCTTGCCATTATTGCAAATTAAAACCTGGCTCTGAACTGCTGGAAGACTTAAGAGGAAGCTGCGAAACCCAGGAAAAGGAAACTTCATGGAGATGAAAAGCCACGTTCACTCTTTGAAGTTTCCTTTTTTTGGCTACAATTTTAGGCCATCATCCTTGCTCCCCAGCCCTCGTTAGTGTTTGCTACCCTGGGGGTGTACAAGGTGGCCACCACTTTCTCTAGCACAGAACCAGGTCTGTTACGTGAGATTAAAACAACCACACCAGGGAGAACAGAACAACAGAGCTTGAGGTATAGAAGCCAAAGATAACTGCGGACTCCTTGAAGCCCAAAAAGTCCTTAATAAATTTGTCATGAAAACGCTAAATAAAACCCTCAGAAAAGAGGGAAGGATTAACCCAGAGCTCTTTACCCCTCATCGCCAGGCCAGCACAGTTCCAACACAGCACTGAGGTGATGAGCTATAGGAAGAACTTAAATTTCTCTCGTGCCCAAAAGCAAAGTAGCCCCAGCTTGTCTAAAAGGCCAAAGCAAACACAGAGAGGTGGCTGTGGGGTGAGACAACATTCGATGTATTTCGTGTCCTTCCTGGGCTGCCCAGAAAATCCCTTTCACCCCTCCACTGGAGCCAAAACCCAGGAGATGGCCAAAACGGGCTTGAGCTGCTGGCCAAAGGGGATTCACTTGGGCCTCCATGGGGCTTTGCCAGAGAAACATCACTGCCACTCCCCATCCAGAATAAAACTTGAACTGAACAGTGTGTCAGCACCATCCTGTCTCTCCCCTCCCAGTTTTTGTGTGCCAGTACCACAGCCACAACAGGTGGCAGAGCCTCAGGGCTCAAGAAGCTTCTCAGCCACTCCAAAGTCCTGCAGCGGGTGAGACGAGCAGGCATCAGGCCACCAGGAGCCAGCAACAGCCCCGCCACACCTCCTGCCATGGCGAGGCAGCCATACAAGCCTGCTTTCATCTCCTAATCCTATTTGTAGGGGTTGATTCGGGCCAGGGAGCAGCACGGGGCAGGAAGGCAGGATAGTGGGTGCGACTGCAGAAGAATTGGTGGGGGGACTTGAGGGCAGGGCCTGTGCTCACTCTGCCAGAGCCGGCAGGGTGAGCACCCCAGGCTGTTTCCTGCACCCGTGGCTTTTAGGTGGCATTTCTTTACACAGAGAAAAGCAAATAACCTCAAGCAGGGCATTGCTTGGAGAGCAAACACCGTCTGGAAAACAAAACCAAACCACCCCAGGGAGGTCACCCCTGGGCTCCTCTGAACCTCCATCCACATCAGCCGCTGCACACACATGCTGTCCCATTGCTGGCTTTAACCAAAAAGTCTTGAGAGGACCTGAGGTGGCCGTCACCATTGCCACCCGGTCTGGCATGGGGACAAGGGACCCCACAGAGCTGCTTTCTACTGGCTGTTGTGGAACACCCACAAAACACCAGGCTGGACACACAAGACCAAAAATAACCTCAATCCTAAACCTTATTTGTGGGGCCCTCAGCCCCACTATGAGATTGAACCTGTAGAGCATCAGCTCTCATTTCAACGGCCACACCAACAAAATGAGCTGGGCGAGTCCCCAGCGGGGACAGGACCTTTCATCCACCAGGTCACTCACAAAATCAAAGGCTCCGACAGCCCCGTAACACTTTAAAGCAGCAGTTTCAATAGTTTGGCCAGAAACATGTCTGAACCACAGACAGTCCCCACAGTGCTCCTGAAAAAACCTGGCGTGCCACCACCCATCCCCACAGAGCCAGCATCACCTCCACTCTAGCTTTCACGTTGGAGCATTTTCATGCATTTCACCCGTTTTCATGCATTTTGCTGTGTGGACCAGGCTGGCGGGGGCAGGTTTGGGTTGTAGATGCTCAGGGAGGAGGAGGAAGGCTCACCCTGCCCACTTCAGCAGGATGGGCCTGCAGCTCAGCACTCTCTCCAGGCACGGGCTGTCCCCAGGGTGTGGGTGACATCTCCCGCGGTCTCTGCTGCCATCTAGTGAAAAAACTTCCCCATGCCCTGCAACGGGAGCATCCTTGGCCCTGGGTGTTCCAAAAAAGCCACCCTGAGCCCCTTGCCCCAGCCAGAGCTGTGCCGTTAGCCTGGCTTCCCCTTCCCGGCATGGCCAGGGTGACACTCAGGGTTCTCTGGTGGGAGAAACAACGCTGAGTACCCAGCAGCACTCCGTCAGTGCTGGCCCACGTGGCATCTCTTGGGGAATAACCAGCCCCAGGTCCCCAGGTGATGATGAGGTGATGTCAGAGGTCATCATCCCCAAGCCCACACAAGGACAGGGCTGTCCCTGTTTAATCCACACCCTGAGGATGCAGCCAGTGAAGGCACCAGGAGACGCAGGTTCCGCGGTGCCCCTGGCACAGCTGGAGGGATGCTGGCGACACACAGTGACGTGCTAGAAAATCCTGGGTTTATTTTCATTTAAAAGCCATCCTGAGGCTGGGGCAGCAGCGAGCTCTTCCCCAGGGCCTGGGGATTTGGCCCCATCAGCACTTGTAGTTCCAAAAAAAATAGGTAAGAAAACCAAAAGGAATCACACAGGTATCACCTGCTGGCCCAGCTGCTCCTGGGGAAGGCAACCGGACAAATCCTGTGGCTCTGGGCTCGCTGAGGTTAACACAGCCCAGGGCACAGACACACTGCGATCTGGGGCGCCCACCGCTGCCACCCACGGGCACGTCAGAACGAGGCAAGCGGGGCTAATGAAGCCTTGGTCCGGCACCGCTGCTGGGGCAGCCCCCGGCAATGGCTCCTGCTCCGGGAGACCCTAAAGTGCTTTGCAGAGGACACACACGCACGTGTGCGCACCCCGAGATGGCCAGGTGCTCCAGGGGAGACGCGCTGGAGCCAGTACAGAGCCCAGCAGAGCCAAGGGGGCCCTCCGGTGTATCCCCACCCTTGGGTGCTGGGATGGGTGATGCCCCACAGGGGCTGAAGGACCTTTGCTCCCCATTGCCAGAGGCCCCGGGGTTCAGGGCCTGGTTGTGGCCCCAGGGGTACCAAGAGGGGGTGAACAGGAGGGTTCAGCCCAGAGCTGCTGCCCAGGTTTCAGCCAGAGCAACAGCAGAATTTTACCCACATGTTCTGGCGTTCCCAGTGAGGCCAAGGTCATCTTGTAACAAGAAAACCCCAAGTTTGGAATAAAACCTGGTGCCCATTTTAGCAGCAAGTCCTAATGGGAGGTCCAAGCACTTGGCAGCCCTGAGCCATCACCCGGTGCTACAGCACAGCAGCCTCCCAGGGATGATAAAATGGGTGTCCAGTGGGACAGGGATTTGGCATCGGTGGCAGTGAGCTGGCCAGGTGGTGCCTCCAGGAGCGGGTGCCAGTAGAAAAAAGCGAAGATATTTAGTCCCATTTTACCAGATGAGGGAAAGCCAGGCGACCTGCAACAGCCACGGCTGGGAGGATGCAGCACCAGGATCCAGGTGCCACCGTCACGGTGTCTGTCCTCAGCCAAGTGCCAGGGGCAACAGTCACCTGCAAGCAGAGAGCAGGGTAAAGCAGGGGAGCAGCAGCAGAGGCACCGTACCCCAACCTGTGTCAGGCTCCACGGGCATGAGGGAGACCCTGCAATGTCCCCAGCCCAAGGGAACCATTCCTGCCGTCCCTTGCTGATTCCTGCAGTTTCACGAGCCCCAAAACACAGCCCAGCTCCACTAAGATGCCCCTGGGCTTCCTACAACCAGGGAACAAGCCCCAAACCTGCAAGGAAACCTTTTCCCAGGGAGACAGCGCTTTAGGGTCTGCCATCAGCTCTCCCAATAGCAGGCACAGGATAAGGGGAAAAAGCATCCCTGGGACATGCCATGGAGCAGAGCCATTGCTCTTTGCACCACATCCCTTGGGTCCAATCCTCATGGTGTGGCTCACCTGCCCCAAAGTGTTCCTGAGGGTCCCTCACCTCCTGTGCCCGCGGGAGAGGTAGTCGCGGTTCAGAGAGCAGAGCTGCTGCTCCAAACGGAAGATGCGAAATGCCAGGTATGAGGAGGACACGACCAGGAGGCAGATGCTGGGAGGAGAGGAACAAGAACAAGGGCTCAGTGGCTGCTGGTTGAGACACGTTCCATGTGTACCCTCAGCCTCCCCCCACACCGCAGCCAGCCCCAGCACGCTTACAGTATGATGAAGATCTTCAGGAGCTGGTAGTCAGAGGGTCTGAGCTCTGCCACGTAGTTCTGCTCCACCTCCAGCTCCTCCTCAGTGTTTATTGCACTTTCTGAAATGCAGAAGCAGAGTCAGTGACATGGTGACACTGGGCAAATGCTCGTGCTCCTCTGGCGACTGGGAGCCTTCAAGCACCAAATTCCTCATTCCCCCATTCCTCCCCCATGGGCTAATGCTGCCTGGGCAGTGTTACAAGCACACACTGAGGGTTTAGGAGATCCAGTCACCAACTCCTAGCCTCAACTCTGCTTGTCTTCATGACAGAAATCTCATCCACAAGAGTCAAAGATGGCTGAACACATATTCATGGAGGTTTATGCCCAGCACTGTGTGCGAGGCAGGGCACGGATCATGTCCCTGTGTCAGATGCAGCACTCACCCGAAACCAGGGGCTCCTCAGAGGTGAAAGAGCTCTCCTTAGCACTCAGGCTGCTGCCAGAGGTCCGGTGGATGCACTGGTAGTCAGTGTCTGGCAGTGACAGTGACAGTGAAGCAGGTGACACCTTCCTCCACTTGCCCTCAGGGACGATCACCTCCTGTGGGAACAGCCCAGGTGAGCCGTGCTGTCGGTACCACCTCTTCCCACCAAACCCTCAGTGGGAGCCCAGGTGCAGACTCGCACCGTAAGGCACCTCCACCAAGCACCAGCACATCCACAACATTGTCCTAAGGGGAAGCTGGTCCTCCAGGACTGTCCCGTGGGGGTGCAGATCCCTACAGCCATAGGAAGGACCTGCCCACACACCCCACGCCTGTGCCCTTTTAACCCCTTGAAGCTCAGCGTGGCCACCTGTCATCCTCTGAAAGCCCCTTGCCCCCTTCGTGGCTCAGCACCTTGGTCCCAATGTGCCCCAGAAGGCACCAAGGTGGTGTGGGTAGCAGAGAGGAGTTCCCCCATGGGGGGCTACTGAAGGGCTCCATTCCTTGGAAGATCCGGGAGCTGCTGCTAGCCTGGATCACTCCTGATTCAGCCCTTCAAAAGCGCTTTCAACCTGTGGAATGCCACCAGACCACGGCAGACATCCCACCCATCACCACCTGGGCCAGCGTGCAAAGGCCACTGGCCCACAAAGGCCATCCCAACTGTCACCTCCTGCACTCAGCTTGACACACGGTGTTGTGCCAGAGCAGAGACAGGGACAGGCTGCTCACATTTCAGACAGGACACACTCCACAGGCCAGGGATGCAGCTACTGTAAGGCAGAGCAGAGCCCTGCCCTGCTCCAGAGACAGCAGAATGCGGCCCCTCGGCCACGCCACAGTTGGGCAGCCTTTTCCTTCCCAGCCATCCCATGGGTTTTTGGGATAATTAAATCACATTTCCAGCCTGTTATCCATGATTGCAGCTGCAAACAGCATCAGCCGGTGGAAGCGGAGTAGCAGCATTTTGCACATCACTCGGAAGTTGTTCTGTCTATAAACGGAGCCCTTAGAGCAGCAGGCCGAGCCACCGGCTTGTGCTCAGCGGTGGGCCAGTCAAATCATCCTCTTGACTCATTTGTCTCTGCCAAGTCAGGGCATGAGGATCCCAGAGGACGAGTTAGGAAGGCGACAGCCACGTCCTCGAGTGGCCTTTGTCGGCAGCGAGGGGAGAGGAGCGACGCAGCTCCCCAGGGAGCAGCGGTCAGCTGAACTGCAGCATGCCAGGAAAGTGTTAAACCCACCACAGGGGCCAGGCGGCCGCTCTCTTGCCCAATGCGCAAGTTCACAGGGGTCCTTCCCTCTCCCAGAGCTGCCCTGACCCTCACCAGCGACACGGCGTCAGGCTCCTCCGTCAGCTCCTTCAAACTCAAGCTCTTCTTACTCGAAACCTGGAGGGGAGAAAGAAACGGGTGTTGTGGTGCTGCCTCTCCCTGCTCAACCTCAGCCAGGAAAGAGAATTTTGGCTTCTACGAAAACCAGCTGCTTAAAACTTGCACCCAGCAGAGAACAGGGCCCCACGTCACTACTTCCCATCATCGGAAACCCTACAGGGCAGCAGCTGAGCCAAGGGCTCCTGCAATGGCCTTGGCTCCCAGGGCTGAGTCACCCAAGTCAGTGCCCTGGCACCGCAAGCAGACACCCTTCTCGGCAGGGAAGGGCTCCAGCACTGCTTCCCACATGCTTTAAAGGCAGGGAGAAGAGGTCCTCACAGTCCTCCTCTCCAGCTGGAGGGCTGATGGATGTCTCTCCCCCTTAGACTATTTACTTGCATTTTATTTTTTTGACTTTGACCATTTTTTCTCCCCTTAGAACCTTAAATCTGTGGAAAAGTCAACACTGTGCAGAGCGGCAGAACTGGTACTACTGCTGGATTAATTCATATACGTGCCCTGGGGGACAGCAGGAACTCCTGGCTCTGCCTCCATCACCCCTGACCCAGAAGATGCGAGTAGTGGCTCACAGGGACAGGATGTGCCCAGGTGCTCCCCTTCCTGTTGCAGAATGAGGGCACTGGGAAAAGGCAGCAGGGAGCCAGGGAGGGTTTTGGGAGCAGTCCGAAGCCTTGGAGGTGTTGACTCCTGGCTCTGCTCCCCAAAAAGCAGCCCAAGGGGAGAGCGCAAAGCCTCACAGCCACCAAAACACCATCAGATGTGGGGTGAAAGGTACCTGCAGGTGTGTGCAGACCCTCCTCAAGACATCGTAGACGCTGTCACGGGAGATGAGGGAAACAAAGATATACTGCAAGAGAAAGAAAAGCTCCCAGGAGAGATTCCTCCCATCCTGAGTCCAGTTCTCAGCAGGCAGGGAACAGGCAGAGACATCCTGCCCTTGAATCTCCCCTCCAGCTCCCAGTAGGAGCCATGTCCCCACCACCTCCTCTGCAGGCATCTCTCTGAGGAGTTTCCCTGCTGTTATTTTTGGAGCCTGCTAAAAACCTGGAACAGATATTTTTGGGGGGAGGGGGGGGTAGTTTTGTTCAGCTGTTCTTCCCATGGAGCCTCTTGTGCTCAGTCCAGTGGGCTGCAGCAGCAAACAGGGCCAGGAGTGACAGCAAGCATCCCCACAGCTCGGCAAAAGGCCACACAGGGCAGCACTCACCTTGCCCAGCACAGGGCTCACACTGATGTGCAGAGCAGATGGCTTTGAACGCCTCAATCCTGCCTTGTGCCACGCACTGCTAAAATCCCACAGGAATAAGCCCCTCCCAAAATGCTGCAGGATTAGCCTGGCAAGAGCCGGGCAATGCATGCTGCTGCCAGCAGCGCCCAGGCACGCGAGGACTCGGCCACACGGAACTACGTCACCTCACCATGGCCGCTGACACTCAATCTGATTTAAAAACTGCAAATTCAGACCCTTAACCAAGTTTTCCACCAGCTTGGGTTGAACACCAGCCCAGAGCCTTCCCCTGCTTGCATTTAAGGGATTTAAAGGTTTTATCTGAGCCTGGCAGGGATTTGTCAGGCTCAGCCAAGTTTCACTTGGGCTTTGCTTTGCGCAGAAACAAAGTGGAATTCAAGAAACAAAAGCAAAGCCGTAGTGTTTGCCCTGGCTGGCTGCCAGCACAGAGAGCAGTACTCGATTCCCAACCAGCCCTCGCTTTCAGCCTGGGATGCAAATTGCTTCGTTCCCCGCTCTCATGTCGCAGCCAACTCGGAGCAGGGCATCATCCCCCAGGCGTGGCGAGGCCAGGCACCGCTGCTCGAAGCGCCGGTGTTACCTTTCTGCTGGAGTTGGTGGTGATGGCCAAGCCATTGGGCAGCAGTCGAGCTGTCTTGTGCTTTTTTATCAGCTGCACGGAGACCACCGGGATCACAACCTGGATTGCAGAAAGACACGGGGACGGGCAGCGATGAGCATGACACAAGCTCGGGGAGTTTCTTTCGCAAGGTGGAGACTTAACACGCGTTGTAATTACGAGCCAAGCAGAGCGGCGACATGGGGATTCGGCCCTTCCCAGAGAAAGCTCTGTCACAGCCTCCCCCTGGCAGTAATCCCAGCTCAGAGGTGGTTTCAACAATAAAAACAGTAAGGACACAGAAAAAGCATCATCCAGTAAGGTTCTCTAAGACCCCTGCAAGCCCAAGGAGGGTTAAAAATAAGACAGCATGTCATTTAAAGCAGGATAGCTCCATCAGACATTTGTTTAAAGCTCCTGATATAAATAATTCAGTTCTTCAGCCCGGTTTTAAAGGAAGTCATCTCTCCCTGAGATCCCCATCAGCGACAAGACTAACGGGGAAACGTCGGGCTGTAAATCAAGAAGAAAAGCCAAAATAGATTCAAGTCTCCTCCCCCGAAACCTTTGATCTTCCTTCAAACGCTGTTGCAGCTTGGAAGAGGTTTTGCATCAGGGACTTTTAACCAAAGCAATATTTGCTTTCCCCAGACAGATGCTGCAGGTGATGGGGGTGGGGGGCACAGCTGCACTCCCCTTCACATCAGAGGCTTTTGGCAGCAGTTTTAGTGCTATTTGAGGGGGAGGACAAGCTGTGGCGTAGCCTGGGCTACGAGCCCTACAGGACCGAGGTGAGCTGGCTTCCACGTTACCTTGATGTCCTTCCCAAAAAGATTTGCGTAGAAGCAGAGCCAGTTAGGGGAGATGTAAAGCCTTCCCTGGATGAGGATGTCTCTCTGAAGTGCACAGGAGCAAACTGCAAGGCAGAGAGAGAGACATGGCAGACTGTATGTCGGATCCCCCAGCCCCTGTGCCCGTCCCTTGCCCTGCCACCCACCTTTAAGCACGCTTTCCTCCGTTGGGATGTCCTTGAATAGCTTGTGGTACTGGGAATTGTACTTGCTAGCAGTCTGAAAGCAAAGTAAAGTTATCCAGTGACTTCACTGATAAGGAGACACACAAAAAAAATCCCCAATCCAAACCACTCTCCTCCTGCAAAAAATATCTCCCTCTCCCCGCACCCGGGAGAGGTGCAGCAGGGTCCCACCAGGCTGAGGACAGCAGAGCTGAAGGGCTAGAGAAGGATCGGATGCTCCAGCATGCGGCAAACGCTGTGCCATCCTCCCAGATAAACATTTTCCCCCAAGATCTGGGGAGGCTGCTGAGCCTTTGCGAGGAGCTGGTTTTCTCCCGGGCTCATCCGCAGGCAATTTATTTTGCCCAGTTGTTTTTCTCCTCCTCCTCCTCAGGCTCCTCCCTTATTTGGGGCACGGTGACAGCACTTGCTTTGTACCCATCGCGCCATGCCATCCAGCTATCGATATTCCCGGTGCCTCTTCAAAGCCTGCCGGCAGCCACGACGGGAGGCTCGGCAGCTTCGCCCCCAGCGCTTCCGTGTGGAAGTTAAAGGCTCCAAAGCAGTTCAACGCTTGGCCTTACATCCGCTCAATTCGTCCTGTAAGGCAGCACAGGCAGATTTGTACCCCCTGCCCCAGAGGAAGCAGCACCTGCAGACCTCGGGGTGTCCCCACGGCGGTGCTGGCTGCCACCTGAAATCGAAGGGATCAAATGCTCTGCCGGGACAAGGAGTTGCAGCGCAGCCCAAAGGGCCGTGGGGCAGTGAGGCAGAACCTTGCTGCCTGCAGTGACGAGGTCACCTTTGCTTGTCACCGGATGAGCTGGGCCATAAGAGGATCAAGGCTCAGCATCACCTGGAGTCAGCTTAGACTGACGGGTGCCAGTGGGAGCATTTCAGGGGGACATAAGGGACACCACGACATCACCTCTGAGTCACCCCTGGCCCCAGCACAAACCCACTGTGGTCTCGTAACCCTCCCAGATGCCGCTGAGTAATTGGCAAAATGTTTTTCTCCCTCATCTTTTTCACAGGGATAGGCAAAATGTCTTCTTCCTCTTATAAGGGCACCTGTTGCTTGTAGACAGACTGAAAAGCTCTGCTTCAGGCATGATTTGAACAACCTTAAAGGCTCAAAAAGAGGGGAAAACTGGGATCCTGGCAGCCAAGATTTCCACTTTCTCCTGTGCTCTGAATGGAAAACCCTACAAGTATTTGCAGGACAGATCACAGGCCACACGAAACAGTCATCAGCTCTCCTGAAAATGAAGGCAGGAGCCTCTGCCCTACACCAGAAGCCACTGCAGCTTCGCCTTGGAATCCCACAACTCACATTTGAGACTGGACAGACTCTTCTGGGGCAAACAGCCAGGGTCAGGTGACAACAAACCATCCTGTTTGCTTACAAAGCCAAAGACTTACCACTTCCCGGTGGCATTTCTTGATGTCTTCATCCTTCAGGGCTTCGTTCAGGTGGAGGCTGGAAGGAAAAATAATAATGATCAGGTAAAATGAAGAACTTCAGGTCTCTCACCCACTCCCTAAAACACGTGTGCTGCAAGAAGAGACACAGTAAGAAGTAGAGGACCAAAGAGACACCCCAGGAAGTCACATTTTGGGTGTCTTGATAATTTATCACAACATTGGGTGTTGCTGAGGTTAAATAATGGCAAGAGACACCTGGTCTCCATCTGGCATTAAGCCGATGGCAAGAAGGTGGAGGCACCAGGAACACACCCCAGCACCAGGGGAAGGAGCCCAGAGCCGCCTCCAGCAGCAGCCCAGACAGGTTGGGAGCTGGTGACAGGCGGCTTCAGTTGGGTAAAGGTTTCCAAGGAAAGAGGGGAACTTGGGAACGTGCCCAGACTCGGCTTTGGCCGTGCAGAGGGGCATCCACCCACATCCACAACGCAGGCAGGTGAAGGGACAATCACAAAACCGTTTTGGTTGGAAAAGACCTTTAAGATCATCGAATCCAACCACTCACCTCACACTGCCAAGCCCACCATTAAACCACGTCCCTCAGCCCCTCAGCTACATAGCTTTGCAATATCTCCAGGGATGGGGACTCCACCACCTCCCTGGGCAGCCTGTCAACAGAGACAGTGAAATCCTCCCAACAACCTCAGCAGCAAGAATACCAGTCCTCTTCCCCAAACCTTTCTCACCTCCTTTCTTTTATAGATCCAGTGTTTGAGGGGCAAAACCAAGAGGGTACCACTGTGCCCCTCTGGGTTGGTGGGTTGCCTTTGAGTGCTCAGAGGTAGTGGAGATGCTGCAGGAGGTTGTAACAGGAGGAAATAAAGAGCAAATACTTGACCGTAGATCCCAGGACGCTGACTCTCACCTGCCGTCAAGGGAATCCAAATTCTTCTCCTTGTGGGATGCCTCCAGTTTCTCACGGCCGTGCATGGGTTCAGGACTCTTCAGGGGAGCTGCTTTTTCATGCATCAGCTTGGTGCTGCAAGAAGCAGCCCGTTAGCCCTTGAGCAGAAGAGAAACAGGGGAGAGCTGTGTTTTGGAGCCATAAAGCTACTCCCTTCAGTGCCAGGCTGCACAGACATTAGCATCTTTGCTGCTCAAGGACAGCAAGAAGATTTTTGCGATTTTTCAAGTCATGTGTAGACAAAACAAACCAGCATTTCTTGCCAGGAGCTCCCCAGCACTCACAGCCCAGCAACAGCGGCTCCCTCCCCACTGCCGCAGATAACTGCCTCTAAAGCAGGGCCTCTCCTCCTCCAGGGATGGAGGTTTGGGATGAGAAATATTGCAGGTCTACAAAACCCCCTGGAGATGGAGATTTCAGCTAGCAAGGGCCAGGGTCTGCTCCTCTGGGTCAGCAAAACACCATCTTCCCAGGGCAGAGCTCTTGCCAAGAGCACCACCTCCCTCCTGTAATTGCTCCCTGTTATTTACTGTCACAGGTTTTATCAGAAGCGCTTATCGACCACAACAGGTAAAGCAAACACACTCCCAGTGCTGCACAGGAGAGGTTATCACCCGGCAGGTCAGAAAGCTGACACTTCTGCCCTCGGCAATCCACAACAATCCACAGTGACTGCTGAGCGACCGAGCTTCTGGCCCCCAGACCCACAGCAGAGCACGAGCCCAGGGGATTGAGGCCAGAGCAGTGAGCCACAGGCTCAGGCAGCATGGCAGAGCCAACAAACAGCCACTGGATCTACAGAGGGCAAAATATTCAAGGGAAAAGAAAATTATTCACCTTGCTCAGTGGGCAAGGGTGATGCCAGAGCAGGTGGGGAACAGCAGGATAGCAGCAGGAAGGAGCAGTGTGGAGCTGGAGAGCATCCTGGTTGCCTGCCGGGATGATGCCATGGCAGTGTGGTTGAATGCAGGCACAGAGTTCACACCAAACCGCTTCCTACCTACAGAGAGGGGCTCTTTCACCACCTGTACTTCCCCAGACGCATCCTGATCCCGCTCTGAGGGGCTCATTTGAAGGGAGAGCCATCTAAATCCCCCATGGGCTCAGGCAAGCCAGGACGGGGGTGCTGCACCCCAAGAGCTGTGCCCCGAGACTCTCAGAGGCCCGAAAGTCAAAGCTGCATGAGATCTAGTGTCCCCACAGCCTCAGGGGCCCAAGTGAAACACCTTCCTGCTGCAATGGAGCAGGATGAATCCCAGCCAGAGGCATGTGGGATGCAGCACATGCATGGGACTGCAGAAAAACTGAGCCACAGCCAGTGTTTACAAAGTCCCAAGGACTGCAGGGATGGGAATAACACAGCAAGGCTGGGGTTTTTTTTTAGTAGAAGCTCAGCTCAAAGTATGTGTCTGGAAGGGAAAGGAGACTACCAACAAGAAGCACCAAGACAGCATTCCTGCCACCGCATCAAGAAGCTTTTTCCCTGCCTGATTCCTCAGACGCCTCATGCCTTTGGGACAGGCAGCCATGCGCCACAAACAACCTCTGCCAGGTGATGCCACACTGCCCTGAAGCCAAAACCTACACCAACGAGGTACTGAAGCTTTCAGTCCCGCCACCCCATGCTGGAAAAGTGGCTCCGACCTGCTCCAGAGCCTCCCTCACCAGAGCTCAGCCCGTTCAGGCTTCGCCCACGTCATCCCTTAAATCCCCAAGCGGTTGCAACGCTTAATCCTGTGAGCTGATTTAGCCTTAACTGGGGCTGGCACCAAGGGGCACCACGCAGGGGACAGGGACAGGCACCCCTTGCTCAAGGTGAAGGCATTGAGAGCCAGCCCCCCCAGGTCACCAAACACAAAGAAGTCCCTTAAAACAAGAAGAGCACTTGGAAGTGCTGCGTGGCCCTGTCCTGGTTTTCTGTCCCACTTACGGTCACCGCCACAGACATGTCCCAGGTCAGACAGTCCCTGGACATGGTGCTGGCACTGGGCTGCTCCAGGAAGGGTCTGGGGGCTGTGAGGAGCATCCTCAGCCCCAGTGGGGACATCCTCACCTCAGTGGCTGCCTCACCTCCCCTCTCCAGATCTGGCTCCATCCGGCTCCCAGATGCAACACAGAGATGGGAGATCCAGGGCTTGGGTGCTTGGGAACAAGATTGGGATGGGCTCTAGGCCCAGCTGAGGGGGAAGTCTCCCTGCCAAGGGACACTTCCAATGCCAGCACCATAAGGAAAACATTTTCTAAGAGCTCATGCCATCACCCTCCTGGAGGAATGTTTTTAGCAGAAACCCGGTCCTGCAGGAAAATCACCATCCCGAGCGTCCCAGACGACAGGCAGAGCAAGAACAGCTGGAGCACAGAGCCCCAGCGACTGGGCAGAGCGCGTGGGCAGAGGAGTTACAAAACATTGCCAGCAACCTGCAGGCGCCTTCCCCTTCGAACTGCGGCTGACATCCCCCCCCTGCCCACACGGGCTCCCCGAGACTCCCAGCTCACCTCCTGCGCTGCAGCTTTGCCCGGCGAAGCCAAATGTACCCCCCCCCAGGATAAGCATCACCCGTCCCTTACTCGGTGCCGAGATGTGTCCTGGAAGCGAGTGCGGTGCACCTCCGGCCGCGTTTGGCTTGCACGGGCTCCCTTCCCCGCGGCCGAGGCAGCAGAGAGCGAGCCAGGGCTTTCGCCTCTCGAAATAAACGAAGCCGAGGATCAGAGGCGGGGGGAGGCACTCGCGGCGGGGCCGCCTCGGCCGGAGCGAGCCCGGGCAGGATCCGGCCAGCCGCCCTTGTTCCCGGCTTTCAAGGTCATCTCAGCGCCGTGTGTCGGCCGCTGGAGCAGAGCCACGGCCGGGGATGCGGGAGGGAGCGGCGGGAGGTCAGGGGCAGGAGCCGAAGCGGCGCGGCCTCGGGCCGCCCGCGCCCTGCCCCCGGTACCCGCCCGTCCGCGGGGCCACAGCGGCTCCCGGCACGGGGCTTGGAGCGGGTGCCGCCGCGAGAGCCCCACGCGGCGGAGGGACGGACGGACGGACGGNGCCGAGGCCCCGCCCCTTAAAGGCGCCGCCGCGCTGTGATGGCGCCACGGCCCCCCGCGCCGTGCCAGCTGCGGGACACGGCCGCGGCCCTGAACCGCGGCCCCCCACACACACACACACACACACCCCCCGCCAAACACAGCGCACACCCACACGTGCTCTAGCTTCTCTT
>WBNH01003918.1:45619-66671 GCA_013401255.1 Urocolius indicus
ACGGACGGACGGAGGGAGGGAGCCCGGCCTCGCCCCCCCCACGGCCCCGGCGGCTCGGCACAAAGCGGCGCCGGGGCCGCGCCGGCCCCAGGGACCGCTCGCCGCCTCCGTCCCGGGGCGCGCAGCCGCGGGACCCCCCGCAGCCCAGATCNAAGCACAGCGCAGACCCACACGTGCTTTAGCTTCTCTTTATTGATGGAGAGTTGTGCTCGGGCAGCCCAGGGGCCTGTGGGAGTGAAGGGAGGGAGAAGGCTCCAGGGGGTGAGGGACACACACCTAAACACACAAGATGACGCTGCGAGGGAGCAAAGAGACGTGGGGCACAGAGCTGGAGTGCACGGGGAGCAAACACCCTTCTTCTGCCCCTACCCCTGAAAAAAAAAAACCACCACAAGGGGACTGGAGTGATGTTAGATTTGGTCTAGGACAGCATCTAGCTGCAGAGGGAGAGCAGCAGCTTCCCAGGAACAAGGAAGGGCACAGCACAAGTGCTGCCTGCCTCTCCCTGCTCCCCTTCCTCCTCGGCCCAACCGTGGGGCAGGGGAAAGGACATTTCACACCCTGAGGACAGGCACTAGGCTAAGAGAGGCCCCAGGAGCACACAGGAACCTCCCACACCAACTCCAATCTATCGTGGGGCAGGACAGGACTATAGGGAGAGGTTTCTTAAAAAACTAAACACTTCAAGTATTGGGTTTTTAGTGATTTAAGGTCTCTTGCCCCTGCTGCTGCACTGGGTGGTGTTTAGCAACCTACATCCACTCTATGGGACAAGGAGGACAGCACAAGCAACGGCTTGTCTAACACGAGGGGAGAAGGGAGTGAAGGGGAGCAGGGAAGGAAGGTGGTTGGTTGCTGGTTAGAACTGGTGGTTCAGGGAACGGGCACCACACGCATGGTGTTGGTGTAGCCAGAGCCAGGGCGCCAGCCCGTCAGCACAATGACCAGGTCGCCGCTCTTGAAGAAGCCACGGGCTTTGCCTGAGAGAGAAGAGAGGCGTCAGAGCTCAAGTCCCACCCCTGCCAGCACATGGTTTGTCACCCACTCCCCTGCGCGAGTGAGGCACAGCAGGGAGCCTGTCCCACAACAGCTGTGGCCCCAAGAGTGTACATCAAAAGACCCACATCCTCCTCCTGCTCAGCCATCTTGGATCCTTCACCTCCATTCTGAGCACCTCTGCAACATGGAGCCTGAAATTCAACAGCACAGGAGCTACAGGGGATGCAGTTACCCTGCCCCAAGCTTCTCATGTCCTTCAGGAGTGAGAAGCTTTAACAGTTCAAGCACTTAACATGTTAAAAGCAAAGTGGTTTTCTACAAGAGCCTGTTTTAAGGCATCTGTGCCAAACTCACTAGTGTTCCATTTCCCCCATCAGATCCAGTCGTGCTTACACAACTGCCATCCCCCAACTGGACACCACTACCACGCTGGCAACCAGCTCCTCCCCCAGCCCCATCAGTAACCCCAAAACCACCACCCAAGGTGCTCAGGACCGGCAGACTGTTCCCCAGGTGAGGCTGGGGTGAGGCAGCGCTACTCACCAACATTCATGCCCAGGTTGACACGGAGGTCCACGTCCTCAGCCCAGGAGTCGTGGGCTGGCTCTTTGCAGAGGACAGGGAAGATGCCCCGGTAAAGGTGAGCCTGGCGCGCTGTCTGGTCGTTACGGGTCACAGCAATGATGGGAGCCCGTGGGCGGTACCGAGACACCAGGTGTGCTGACCTAGAAAGAAACCAGCCAGGAGATGAAGCTCCACCTTACAGGCCCAGCTACCTGAGAGGGAGGCCATATGCAGCCAAGAGGAGCACAAGCAGCAGCCTGTCCTCCAAGAGGCCTCCCCAAAACACCTGGGGGGACCCAGGCTGACCACATGAGATGCTGGCAAGAGCCAAGCTCACTGGGCAGGTCACCACCTCGGTGACAGTCCCTACCAGTTTCAGGGTGATCATCTCGCCTCCGAGATTAGGAAGCACCATCCGCATGCTCCAGTCTCCAAAACAAGCCTTTATTTGTCTCTGTTGCTATGTTAAGGTGGCAAAGTGCCATGTACTCTCACCCATGCGTGCGGTCCTTGGCATCTCAATGGGGTGGGTGCCTGCAAGTTCCCTCTGTTTTGCAGAGCTCCCGTTTTATGGGATGGCAGGAGCCTGTGCCAGCAGCATGGCCCAAGGCTTGCCAAGAAGGCCATTTGCCTCCCAGCCACGTTTGCCTGAAGCCTGTGAATGGGCCAGTTCCTCTGCACACAGCTCTGCTTACACCCAACATGAAGCAAATGCCATCAAGATAAGTTTGGCACAGTTTTTCAAACAGCAAGCAGCAGACCCTGTGTGGGGACTATGGCCTCCCCTCCCGGTTGCTGCTTAGAGGGCATCCGCAAAGCAACAGGGATTAAATCTGCAAGGCGACAGCATTTACAGCTCCATCTTTCCAACCAGCATGCCAGTATCTCCACTAGCTTTTACAGCCTCATTTAGTGGAGCCCAGCTGAGCAGTACTCAAAGATCATTGCTTAAAGCAAGCAGCAGCAGTCTGCTCAAAAGCACCCAAACACACGTCAGCTCTCAAGACAAATCCTTTCCATGCTGTCCAAGAAGCCTCCTGGTAGGTCTTAAGAGATCCAGGTACTCAGAGGCTGTAATAGAATCCAGAGCTAAAAATATTCAAATATCAGAGTTCAAATCATGTTTAAAAAGGTCAAGACTGGAACCTTTTACAAAGAAACATTAGAAGCACGAGGGTATCCAGAAACTCAGTGCTTATAGTTACTCCTCAGCTCTGTGTGGAGTGGCCATTTCAAATCATTTTAAGCTGTTAAATTAAGGTGAAGGAGCTATCAGCGGTCCAGAGATCTTCAGGCAGACCATGCACAGCACGTATCATCACACTGCTGCTGCACTGTTTCTTTGGTCCAAATCCAACGCAAGGAATTCAGATTTTCTTCCAGAAAGCAGCGTGAGACTTCTGGTGGGACATCCTTTGAAAGCAGGCAGCCTAGTCCCTCTAGACAGACACGCTGATCACCAAGGTGTCCGCTCCCCGTCACAACTGAAGAGCAAGTCTCTACGTGGCAGCAGTCACCATCGCTGGGCAGAAATCCCAAGCTACACAGCTCCAGTGTGTCTGCATCACTGTCCCACTTACAGCTGAGGTCCTAAGCCCACCTGCAAGTGCAGGCAGCCCTGCCTGCTGGGTGCTTGCCAGACACCTGCCTGTTCAGAGAGGTTAATCGCAGGCAGGCAGAGGGAATTTCCAACCATTTCTGTTTCCCTGCCTAGGCTAAGCAGTCCCTCTCTTCATCCCTTGAGCTGAAGCAAGCAGGGCTGATGCCCTAAAGGTTCAGCAAGAGACCAATATGGATACTACTACAGAAGGCCATGGTCTCAAGAAAAAAAAAAAAAAAACAAAACCAAACAAACATTCTTCATCCCCTGAACTTCTGCCTCACTGTTAAGCCGAGGATTTCTTGCTGAGAAGTTGGAGTTGAAGCTGCAACATTTATTTTTCCCTTGACTCTTCCAGCCAGCACTGCTGGCAGACAGCAGAGGGGAGGCAGGGTGCGGAGCTGGTGCCACGCTGGCAGGGGCAGGTTGAGCAGCTCAGGGGTTACATATGTGCTGATGTCTGCCCATCTCCCGAGGAAGCAGCACCAGGCTCTCAGTCGCTGCCAAAAGCCCAGGCTCTGCTGTTACAGCTCTGGTCTTTCCAAGCCATCTTTTTGCGAGTCTCCTTTCCCCACCCTGTCACAATGTGGGCTTGACCTGTGGGAACCTGCCACCTCCTACCTTCCAGACTTGGTGAGGACAATAATGGCCCCACTGCAGCACTTGAAGGACGCTTCCACAGCGCCAACAGCAGCGGCCTCTGTGGGATCGCAGTTCAGGGAAGTCAGACGGCGCAGCTCCTCAAACAACTGCCTGTGAAAGATGGCGGCTTCGGCCTCCCGGGCAATCTATAAGAGCAACACGTGTTCGGGAAGACAACACTCACATCAGTCACTCAGGGCAGCACAGGGCAAGGTGAGGTGCTCTGTCAGCTAGGTGTCACCAAAATACTGCAGTCTGTTGATATTTAGAGTTACCAATTAACAAGTCCAGGTTTAACAACACGCTGGAGCAACGGCTGCAACTCTCAGCCACCCAAACACAGCACAACCTTCAGTTCTCCAAGTTTCTTCTCCGAAGTGGTGGCACCTGCCAAGTCACCTCACCCTGCTGAGCCCACACGCGGGTGACATTCATGCCAACTGCCAGGCACTCTCGCTCTGCTCCTGCCTACCTGGAGTCCCTCCCTGCCACAGCAAAGTCGACTCAGACAGCAGTGGTTACGCAAGGCTGATATCATGGCAGCAAGCTGCTTGCTAAATATTTGTGTGTTAGAAGGGAGCATTTTTTTTTCACTCACAGGAAGAACAGGCACCAAGTAGTCCCTTCCCTGAGCCCTACCTGCCAGACTCGGTCAGAACTATCAGGGCTGGAGCTAAGCACTTAAAAGAGGCCTCCACTGCACCCATTGCCATGGCATCGGCAGGGTCCCTGTTGTTAACATTGAGACGGAAAATTTCTTCAAACAGCTGACGATGAAACATTGCGGCCTCAGCCTCACGAGCAATCTGCAGGCCCGAGTAACAGGGAGCAAGGAGAAGAGGAAAGACAAGAAGGGAAGATACACCAGAGTAACATGAGAACACATTAATTTGCTTAATTGTCATAGTACACATGCAGGAGGATATTAAAGGTCAGGCTGCAAAACTCTTTGGTTCTCAGGCTGTGAATTTAATGAACGTAACTCGGTCTAACTTGCCTCCCACACCGCTGAATTGCAGGCCCCGCTCACTGAGTGGACATGCCCACAGCAGCATTCTTGCTGTGTTTTGGAGTTCTTTCAGAGAAGTCAAAAACAGATTGCTTTTTGGGACTACAGTAGGCCAGCTCAGTCTGCAGCAGCACTTTGTGGCTGCTTGTTATTACTTTGAGAGCCTGTAACGCCTCTCCCAGCCTGCTGACAGTCCTGCTTCCAGTTCCTAAGAGGAAATCTCTGTAGCTCCACATTCTCCCTTGATATTTTCACTAGAATAGTCTTCATGGAGTCAACACACAGGGAATGCACTTCCAACATTACCCCTGCAGTTAGGTGACCATCTCTCTTTGTTAGACCGAGTTGAACTTGCGAGCCAATAGAGTTTCACCTCCAAGTGCTTTAACAACTTCCCTTTCAGTAAAAGAGAAATAAATAGGAACAAGTCTTCCTTATAGGGTTGTCACAATATGGTTATACAGTGCCAGACCTGTACAGACGGGATGTGCAGAGGCACAACTAAGAACTTGCTGCTCGGGATAAGCATTTGCAACAAGTTCAAGAATCTGTTCAGTCCAGTATGCTCCCATGTAAAGAAAATTCTCATCTCAGAAGGCTGCATTAGCCCCTGACAACCCAATAAAGAAGGCTTGCAGAGACTAGAAAAACATGCAAAGGTTGATCATCTTTTTAAGGACAATTTCATCCAGTTACTCCAGAAAGGAAGCAGCCTCTACACAAAGCATGATGAGAGTTAAGTGTCCTTAACAGTGAACACTTCGTAAAAGCTTTGTTCCCCTTCCAAGTAAGAAGGGGAACATTTTATTGCTGCTCAGCATTAGTGAATTATTTTATGTGATGCTAAGAATGATCCCTCTTCCACAGATACCAGTTTAAGCCAAAGTAGTTAAGTATCTTACATCTAAAAATAAGAAGACGCGTGACAGGCTGGAATAGCACTCCAGTGCCAACTCTGCTCCTAAAGCTGCCAGTTTGGTTACTGCTGGCTTGACACTTGCCACTAGATAAAATGCAAGTATCTGCCTCAAAACACTTATTCTGGCTGCAAAAGCTGGTAGCCAAGTGGTTATCTTCACCTCCTGGTGTAAGGGCAAGCAGCTCTGCTCAAGAGGCAGAGCAAATCAAAGGAGGGAAAGCTCATTCTCCAGCTGTAAAAGAATCCACATATACACGTGCCTGGCTTTGACAGGCACTGTGGTTCCAAATGCCATGTCAGGGCTGGCTTTACTCACATGGAAACAGCTAGAGGGTCTTTTGCCAGTTGGGATACAGGTGGGAAATACAAGGGTTGAGGTGGGAGGAAAGAGAAACAGAGCAGCTCATTTCTATGAGGCTAGCTGGAAAGAGGTTGCTAAGCAAAACTGCTGCAGAGTCCCAGGAAAGCTGCTGGGATAGGTCAAGTCTTTTGGAGGTGTAAGGATTCTACGTAGCACAGATCCTGATCATTTTCAGCATCGTAGCCCGTGTTTACTGTCTATGCCTCTCTACAGACGGAGCTTTACTTGGCATATTCCTGTGGCAGGACAGGATAAACAAGTATCTAAACACAAACTGACAACAATTTTAGGCTGTGGAATACATACAAGAGGTAAGGTGCCCTCTCCCTGCTATGACCACTTGGATGAAAATATTCATCTGCTCTGGCCATGCTGCAGATTTTGACTAGTTCTTCAGGGCACTGTTGCTGGGCAGGGCTTCTCTCAATTAACACCAAAAGAATTAGCTCAAATGGATCATCCTGACTGGAGCTGGACGTGATCCTACCAGCACAGAGTTGGCACCTTGCTGCTTCTGCCACATTAAATAAAGTGAGTCTGTATTCACACCTCTGAACACAGGGTTAAAGTTTTCAGTGTTTCTGCACCGGGGGCTGGCAGAGTGAACACAGCCATTCCCAGGTCTGGTAGGAAAACGTAAGCACGTCTCCAGGTACAAAACAATCACCTGCCTGAGTATAAGAATGCTAGAATGGAAATCCAGGTGTCACATTTGCTGCAGCAAGTTTCCATCTCTTGGTAGAAAAATCAGCTCTCATGACTCAGGGTGAAAACTGAGGAATAATCTTTTGGGTGCTGCACCATTAAGTGCTCAGCCTGTAAACCAGCAGTCACTGCCCAGTTACCATCAAGTCATATTTTGCAAAATGTGCAAAAACAAAAAAGAAAACCTACCACTATTTACCCAATAAAGGTGAGAGATTTGCATAACACACTGCAAACACACACTAGCTGAGCTGATTAGTGTATAGAGACTGAATTGCCAATAGAACTGGTGAGAGTTATCATCGCTGTGCTTCACAGCGCTGGTTAACTGAGGAGAAGCAGTACTTGAAGATACTTGGCATCAGGCTTTTTATCAGCTGAAATGTGAGCTAGGTGAACTCGAAGCAGAGCAGAGGTTTCTGGCAGTTCAGGCATGTAAAAACATGGTGCTGTCAGTATTCGTGCAACACACTCCCCCCTCCCCTCCCCAGCACCAAGCATACCAGGTGCCAAATGCAACAGGGCTGTAAATCAGACTCCCAGACCTCCCCCACCCTTCCCAGAGGCATCAGGCAATACCCTTCATTATCTAGAGATAAACTGCTTAAGCAGCTCCTTGACCTTGGAGAAGTTTGAAGCATTTAATATGCCACAAGACAAGGGGCATTTTGAGAAACTCATACCAAGGTAATAGGAAAAAATCCTCTACCCTGGCTTAAACATCAATTTATGTAAGAAGTGTGAAAGTTTGGATTTCTGAGCACTGCAGAACAATTCTCAGCTCACTCAGCCCAATAGTTTGGAGCACACAGAGTGAGGTTTCAGGCCCTCATGACTGCGGCTAGGTAAAGAAACACCTGCAGCAGGAGCGTCAACAAAGAAATCTGTACTTCAGACTGCTAGGTGCTGCCACCTAGCACCAGACACAGCTGGATCCATGTGTCTGGCTCAAAGGGGACCCTGTATCAGACCCCTGTATCATACAGGGACTCCCTCTTTCACGTCAGGCCAGATTCCCCGGGCAGTACTCACAGCGTGCTGCATGCGCACGGCCTCCAGCGGGTAATCTCCCTTGGCGGTCTCTCCAGAGAGCATGATGCAGTCTGCTCCATCCAGGACAGCATTAGCAACATCGCTGCCCTCAGCACGAGTCGGCCGAGGCTTCTTGATCATGCTTTCCAGCATCTGGAAGAATAAATCCAAAGAAATGAAGCCACTGCAAGAGGAAGCTGCTGCTTTTTCACTAGTGCACTTCAGTCAGGGCAGACCAACAAGCACCTACCAGCGAGAAAAACCCATTTCATTCTGTGCCTGCTCTACTTTAATTCCTCTTGCAGGAGAATTTAACAACACAGACACCATAGTCCAAGTTTCCAATTCAACTTTTCAGCACAGGGCTTAGCTCTCAGGAATCAGAGCACAGTATTGTGTCAGACATCTTTCAGGAAGCTCAGATCCTCAGGTGCTGTTTCCCCACCCCTCCTCACTGCAGCCCACCACAGGGCAAATATCACCAATTTCCTCATGAAACACCACCTGATGCAGCATTTCAAATGCATTTCAGTAGCAATATAGGAAGAGAAAGGCACGTATGCTCCTGCAAATTCAGAGCCTTGTCTGGTAACCATCTGGAGACACAACCTGTACGCAGAGCAAGCAGAGTCAGGAAACCAGTCCTCCCAGTGCCTGAGGACTGTCTGCACATGAGCCCCAATGCAACCAGTGAAGCCAAGCATCAGCTCTCCCTTGCTCACTAGCAGCTCCCACAACAGTAAGCAGACAGATCTTTTACTCGGTTCCTTCTGGTGCTGCGACATGGGCACATCTTCTAAGATATCTGAGAACCTTAGCAAGTCTTCTGTTGGACCCAGATGTGCTGCTACAATAATGCCAGGACAAAGACATAAGCCATTTTTCCCCCTAGAATTTAGATTCACATCACATGAAGTTTTGACTCGGCAGCCACACAGGAGGTGCTGTAACCTTAGCCGGGAAGATCGTAAACGCATCTTTAAGGAAGTGCCTCAAGATGAGCTACTTGGTCATGAACAAAACCTCTTTGCTCTTGGCATTTCACTCTATTGAAAGCCATCAAGCACTGACAGCTACCAAGGCTCACACCCTGCCAGGCTCTGGCAGTGAGGAGCTTGTGCCGCGTTTGCAGTACCTGAGTGGCACAGATGATGGGTTTGCCAGCCCTGTTGCAGCGCCCAATCATCATCTTCTGGGCAAGGAAGACCTTTTCAGCAGGGATCTCAATTCCCAGGTCACCACGGGCCACCATGATGCCATCACTGGCCTCCATGATCTCATCAAACCTGATAAGAAGAAAAGTTGGTTACCTCATTGATCTACGAGGCATCTTGCATGTCTGTTCTGTCCTCCCCTCCAAAGGAAGCATCACTTCAGAGCATAATGCCCAGCTATGCGGTGAGCAAAAAGACTTTCCAAGGTAAGAGGAAGAAAAACAAGCTCCAGTCATAGCACATATGAGGTGCTAAATAAAGCTTTCTAACGTTCTACAGAGGCGAGGGTGAGATAACCCAAGATATTTTAGCCTGATGGTGTCATACACGGTGACTCTCATGCCCTAAGCTCATCAGTTTCTATCCAGAACCATAGGTTTGCTCAAGTTTGAGCTCACACTCACTACATAAAATACTGCAATTTTTTTTCAGGGATATGGGGAGATTGTGACACTGTCCTCACGAGCTCAGGACAAGTGACAGTTCCACAACCCACTGCTCATACCACAGCTATGTCGAGTCCCACACACATGGCATTAACCGACAGCTTGCACTACCACGCTGTTACTCAGACTAGTGTGTTTGCTACTGGAGGAGTCCCAGAGTGCAGGGACTGTGCTCTTCTGCTCATCCTGGGAGACAGACGTGAAGTGCCGCCTGAACCGGACTCACCTGCGCACACCCTCATGGTTCTCAATCTTGCTTATGATCTTGATGTTCTTTCCCTTTTCTCCTAGCACCTTCCTCACAGCATGGACATCAGCAGCTTTGCGGATGAAGGAAGCAAACACCATATCCACATTCTGTTCCACACCAAATTTCAGGTCCTGAATGTCCTTTTCAGAGACTGCAGGCAAGTCAACAGCAGCGCCAGGAAGGTTCACTCCCTTCTTGCTGCCAAGCATGCCACCGTTCTCCACCTCTGTCATGACATAGTCCTTGCCTGAAACAGATGTGTTCCCACGGTCAGTGTCTGGCAGCAGGCTCCCCACTGCCAACTCCCACACCATTTTCCCACCCAAGAACGGCAGTGCCAACAACTGCACGTGATAAGTACATCGCTGCTCTCCTCAGAAGATTCATGCAACCCAGAAGCTTGCGATTCACCCACAAGAGCACAACAGGCATGTTAAAAAACACTTCTATACCATTCTTGGAGAACATGCCATTTGTTCTGTGCAGGAGAGGTTGAGATTGCCTCCCCCCCAAAAAAAAGCCTCACAGGTTAGGCTTCTGCACACAAGAGCCCTGGAACACCAAACTGGGCACCCCAAAAGCCCCACCTCCACTTCCTTCCACACCTTGGGATTAGAAGCAATACCTTGAGGCTAGAGGAGTCTAGGCATCACTATAAAGGGAGTACTGTGGAACTAACTTTGTCCCTACATTACTAGTTCAGGCTAGTTCTTTCTCTAACCACAAAACTAAAGAGTTTATGCTGAAAAACTAGTTGAACCATGCATTCAAAATACAAATGAGCCTGGCTAAAGCATGAATTAGCTGAACGGGCTTCAGTCACAAGCACTGGTACGTCCCCACCACACATTCAGCTTTGCAGAAGTGTTTTACATCATTGTCTAGCATAACTCAGCTGAAGTTAGTTTCTGGGAACTTGTTCTGCTTGAAGTAGAGAAAAGATTTGCTCCAAGCCTCACTACAGCACGCAGAACAACGTGCTTCTTTCTTTAATACAGAACTGCAAGCTACAAGAATTAAGTGGAGGGAATTCACAAATATATCCTGAGGAAAGAATAAGCTAGCACAGCTGGAATGGTTGCAACCCACCTTTTTCTTTAACCAGCAAGGAGATCAGACCATCGTCCACATAGATTTTGCTGCCAATTTCTACAACCTTGGTGAGATTCTTGTAGTCCAGCCACAGCACATTCTCATCGCATTTTTCCATGAAGGCATCATCCAGGGTCACTTTGAGCGGGGCACCTTTTTTGAGCTCCACTTCTGCCGTGCCACTCTGCATGTCAAAACACACATTTCAGCAAAAAGCAGCCCACAACCACCACTCAGCTCGCAGCAGTTCATCTCCATTCTTGGTAGCTGGCTCAAGTCAATTTTTTTTTGTCTGGAAAAGGCCTTAGGCATCATCTAGTCACACACACTGAAAGAAGTTGGAGGGGAAACAAAGAAAACTAACTTACTCCCTTAATGAGTCCAGTTCTGATTTCAGGTCCCTTGGTATCCAGTGCAATAGCCACAGGTCTGTAGGTGATCGGGTCAGAGGCAAAGCTCTCTGTAGCTTCTCGTACATTCTTGATTGTGCCCTCATGATACTGCCAAGAAACAAGAAAGATGGAAATGTTCAGCCCATTTTTATTCCACTGCCTGTAAAATACATCACTAGTCATCCCAAATATTGTTCAAGCTGGGAGCTCTGCTCTTGCATTATGCTCACTTTCAGATCTGGCTTGAGAATGTAATTGAGACTGAGCTTCCAGAAACACAGACTGTGAGGATTCAAAGGCCTTGCCTTACGTAGCTGTGCCTTCGGTGACCCCAGTTCTAATCCCAGAAGGACAACTCGAGGAGACAGTCTAGGCACTTGGCTGATTTTCCCTCAGGACATACACTTGCCCTTCAAAGGCGGCTCACAGACCAGCAGGTCTTTAGGAAGAATATTTCCAAAAGCTTCGCTGAACATTTGCCTGTTCAACACAACAGAACATCACCAGGTGCATAATTGTGTGTGGGAAGACTCCTGAACGCCGGAAAGATATCACAACTGAGCAATTGCCACACACAGTTGCTCCCTTAAAGAGAAAGGATTTGCTCACAAGACAGTACCCATTTAAGCATTTTATTTTGGGAACCAATGCAATCACATTGAGAAGTTAAAGACTCCGGCACTACACTTCCAGCTTTCATACAGGTGCACAAATGTTTCACCGCTGCTGCCAGTCTCAGGCCAGACAGTCCTGAGTGGAAACCCCCATCCCAATAAGCTTCAGATGACCAGCAGATTAGTTTAGTTTACTTGATTGAACAACATTTAGAGATAACCTCTTGTTGTCAAGTGTTGTGTAACACTTGACAAGACAGATAAGAAATACCCTTTCCCCTCTCTATGCCAGAGATTTGGGTGTTTGACCTGACTCACCTGTAAACACCCAGCTCCTCACAACCACTCACCTGCTGCAACACGAGCCCCACACATCAACTTCGTTATTGCAGAGCAATAATCCAGCACCAGGAAGGTGGGGCTGTAAAAAGCTCTGCTGAAGTTCACGTGCGTGACTTTGGCCAGACACACACTCTTCAGAGCAGGAAAAATTTTATTTCTTGACTGTATATCCAAGCTGAGGCTCAGAAGGCCCCAACCCCTCCATGCACCACAGCCTAGACAGATGCAGTACCGAAAACCTGCCTACACAGTGCCCTTAGGTTTATTTGGTCCTGGTCACCTGGGATTTTTCTCTTTTAGTCTTTGCTATCAAACTAACAGGCTCCTAGGGTGTCTGACTTCCTGAAGAGTTATGTAAGCAGAACACAAATGCAGGCAGAGCTGGAAGCTCTTTTGTTCATATAAAAGGGTGGCAGCCAGGTGCTAAAGCACCTCTGGTAAAATTGAAGCCATGTTAAACAATTTGGAATGGACAAACTGAAGCATTTGTGACGGGTAAGAACTCTTTGGGGCTTCCCTGGAAACTGAAGTATTTTGGAGAAACTAGGAGAGGATTCAAACTTAAGACTGGCTACAGCTGACATTCAAGACTCAACAGGAGCTGAGAGTAGGACCAGACTCTTGCTGTAACCTAACCTCATCGGTATGACATGTACAATTAGACCACAGTCCCTGTCCCTTGACCTCAGCAAACAAATACACAAACCACAGCTCTGCTAGGTGGTGTGAAAATTCCCAGTTCCAGCCTGGCCACCAACTCCCTGATGAGCCACCTGGCCCAAGAGTCAACCAGCTGCAGGATTTGACCATGAGGCAGTTCTTCCATATTATCCTTTCTTCAGGCACGTTTTGCTGTCTGCAGCCTATGTACTGACACAATTACAGGGTGTTTAGTCAAGGTCTGATGGTCATCCACAGTTAAGCATCAGCCTTTTTGATTTTGACAGCACCCTATGGCCTTTAAAGGTCACCAGGGTGAGAGGCCAAGCTGTTACACATTATGAGGCTTATGGTCCAGTAAGTAAAAGCCACCTATAGCTACTACTGGCTACTATCTGACATTTGAAAGCTGGAGGGCAGCCAGGGTTTATAAAAAAGAAAAAAAAAAGCAAACCAAAAAACCCCTAACTCAGCAGGAAGGCTCAGGGTCGCATTCTATGCAACCTGGAATAGGATCCTCAGCTCCTCCAGTATCACTGAGGATCTTATCTATTTATATCAACTAGAGCCTGTCTGTCACAAATTGTGTCCATTTCTTCTGACCTTATTCCTGTAAGCTCTCCACACCACCTCCCAAGCACCGTGGCACTAACCTCACAACTTACAGGCACACAGTCACAGCAGCTGGTTAGCTCAACAAACCCAGGGGGGCAGTTTTTTCAACCAGGCACAGTAATTACTTTAAATCACTAACAGCTTTTCTTTTGAGACAAGGTTATTCATTGATCCTCTGCTTGCAAAAACCCCAGCAGTGAAATAAGCAAGACAGGCAAACAAGAGTAGTGTACTGCAGAGGTGCACGGCAAAGCAAGGACAAGCAGTCTCTGCTTCTGCCACTGAGAAGCAGCAGCTTTGTATGGCATGGGGCAGGATGCAAGGAAGAACTGAAGAAATTCATGGGAAGCTGTTGGCACGGGACCAAGTTACACTGCTCTCAAAACAACTACTCAGAAAGCACATTTAGGTGTTATTAGCAATTACACAAGCTCAGTATCATGTAATCACAAACCAGTTTGTATTAGAAGGGACCTCAGAAGCTTATCTTGTTCCAGCACCTGCCAGGAGCAGGGACACCTTCCACCCCACCGGAGTAGACTGCTCCAAACCCTGTGCAACCTGACCTTGAACACTCCCAGGGACTGGGCAGCCACAGCCTCCATGGGCAACCTGTGCCAGTGTCTCATCACCCTCAGAATAAAGGACAGAAAAGCAGAGCTAAGTTTCTCCCTCCTACACCAAGTCTGGACAAAGATGGATTTCCACCTTCCTTGAGGCATAGGATCAGCAGACACACACAGAGCCGTGTTGGAGCCTTATCGGCTTAGACCCCACCCTCACCTCATGGGTGCCATGAGAGAAGTTGAGTCGGGCAACATTCATTCCAGATTTAATCATTTCCTTCAGCTTCTCCACCGAGCGGGAGGCTGGGCCTAGGAGGATAAAAAACAGTTTTAACATCAACCTGGTGAAAATAATGAGATAACGCACATGGCGGGCTCTTTCATGTGGAAAAAGGCATAATGGCCAGACTTGCTCAGCGCTGAAGCAGCTCACCTCCACAGCAGCAGTTGTTTTAACTTGCCTCAAGGAGCCCAGCAGAACCTACTAGACAGTCAATTCCCCCAGCTACAGGATTCACTCCTAGCAGTAACACAGGTTAGGCAGACATGGGAAAGTCATGTTCTTTCAACACACAAGCTCAGCCCTGGCAAAGGATGAAGGCTGAAGCCTTCTCACAATTTCTCTAACAGGTTTCACAATCACAGCGGTTCATAAACCACGATTCAATCCTGTCTAGGAATCGCCTACCAATGGTGCAGATGATGCCAGTGTTTCTTGCAATGGTTGGCTCCGAGTCGATGTCCAAGCGGCACATGTGCTCCAGGAAGGTGTCTGCCATAGCAGCATGGAGCTGCTGGGTCTGGATGAAAGCAGTTCCCGCATCATGGTGCTTCGACATTGTGGCTGGAATCCTTTGTCTAGGAGACACAAAAGCAGCGTCAGGTTTAGGAACCATCCAGACTTGCTCATCGAGCAGAGACACCAACACACCCACAAGATGAATATGGAGGGAACAAGAAAGCTGCTACTGGGTCAAACAATCTTTGTTTTCCTACTTGAGAGTCTTAGATACAGGCAAGACACATTTATTTCCATGTCATCCCCCCCCATATGCCACCCCAAGCTCACCTGCCTTCTATGCAGATGTTCCCTTCATAGCTTCTCTTCATTGCCAGTCTTCCCTTGGAGCTACACAACGCAATAAAATTCAAGCACTTGAGTGGGCAGGCAGAGAACCTGCCTCCACCCTCCCAGCTCTCCAGTCATTTCTCCTACAAGCCTCAACTGAGATCCCCATAGCAACTGGGGCCCAGCACTAGCCCGGCTGCAAATAACCCTCTTATGGTGACAACCTTCTGCACCTCATCACAGCAAAGTCCACCTCAGCTTAAAACCCATCCTCTCTAAGCTTGCATAAGCAAGTAGACTCGAGTTGACTAAATACAACACCTCAGCAGAGAACGTGTAAAAGACCAAAGATTTCCCCAAGATACTCAAGGAGACACCACAGATGTCCCTCATCTCCTGCACTCCCCCCCAACCCAGGATAGCAGACCACTACCCCAAGGTCTAAAACTGGGCTGGTTGGTGGAGTGGGTTTAGGTTTGGGTTTTTTTCTCCCCAAAAAAGTTTTCACTAAAAGAATCCTCTCTGAACCCAGGTCGCTTGCCTCTACAGGATTAAAACACCCCTGCAACAGGAGGAACACCACACAATCCCAGGAGGAAGCTGATATGAAGCTTAACTGTCCACTGGGATAGGAGAACACTCCTTTCCCTGCCGAACCAGCACCCCTGGGCATTTCTAACTGCACATCTCACGCCCACACTGTAAGAATTTCTTTCTCAAGGAGCAACGGTGGCCAAAGCTGTTTGTCCTCTCCAACCTGCCCAAGCTAGACTGTCAAAAATGCCTCTGGTGAGACAGTAATATAATGTGGCAGCTACTGGCCTGGGCAAGTCATTAGTTCTGACTTCAAAGAGTGGTTTTGACTTCAAATTGCATCCCCTAGGCAGGCAGCAGATATTCAAAGCAGGCTGCTCTTTCAGCACAAAATGCCTTCCCCTATAAGATACACATTTAGCAAGGCACTTCAAACATAGGCTGCTGCTTAGCAGGGGCAAAGAGGGGGTTTTGTTCTGCCTACCCCAAAGAGAGAAAAGAAAACAACCAAATAAATCATAAAACATTGTTAGCTGCACATTAGCATTGTTGCACTGCTAGCTCAGTGTATTCAGCTTTTAAACAGAGGCACTAAACTACCCAAAAGCTTTGTCAAATCTAGCAGGGCTGACCAGAATTAGAGGCCATACCTCTAAAGGAGAGCTGCCGCCAGCCTGCCATGTGCCTGTTGGGTGCTGCAGCGGCCAATGCTCCTCCCCTCAGCAGCTTCTGCTTCACAGACCTTCCCCACGTACGTGCAGATCCTCTCGGAGGCAGCCCTGACTCACCGCCGCCTCACTCCCATGCGGCATAAAGGAGTCGGGCCAGCAAAAACCATAATTTGTCCTGGCAAAGGCTCCTTTCCCTCAGCCCTGCCAGAAGCTGCTGATTTACCAAAGTCAGTACAAGAAGGTCTGCCCACATAAAAAGCCCAAAGTCCCGTTATTATAGAAAAACCTGCTGGTCAGCCCTGAAACATTGTTATTTAGCCCTCTAACACTTGCTGCTGCATCCTCTGACACCTGCAGAGCAGCACTGGCCTGTCCAGATGCCAAAAAAAAAAAAATAAGCCTTTCCTGAGAAATCACCTCTACACAGAGTCGGGTGAGCAGGTCTGCACAGCTTCTGGGAACAAGAGGAATGCACAAGAGGATCCTGAGAAAGAAACTGCATCCTTAGCATGACTGGCAAGTTTTTAAGAACAGGGAGATGAGTTCTCCCTATCTCATGTAAATGCCCCACCAAGTGATTTGCAAATGTTCTTTAAAACTCCCTAAAGTCTCTAGAAATATATAAGAAGAAAGTTAAGTTTCCAGTCTGAGTCCCCTTCTTAACTCCAGACGTTCAGCAAGCTCAGAAAAACACACAGAGACACTCTGTGACCTTGTCCAGGGCCGAGAGTAGAAACGCAGCAGCCAAAATGTATCCCAAATACCCATCTGCCCACAGTACTGTAGCCTGCAAGCAACAAGCTTCACTTTTTACTACTTCCTCCTGCGTCCCATTAGCATGTATGTACAAAGCACCAACTGAGTTCTGCTGGAAGGACTGGCCTTATAAAGGTAACAGGAATGTCTGGCATTTCCCACTACTCCAGACTTGCTTTTTATAAAGATGGGAGAGAGAAGCAAGGAGCTCAAGGACGCCCAAAGACACCGAGCACTCAAGTCTGGGCTGAGAGTAAGCAATCCCTTACAAAGCCCGAATGTTTCCAGCACTGAATAAACCTGAATTCCTTCCTCGAGGAATCATGACTAAATCTCAAGAGTTCATTACTTGGGCTGCCTGTGCTGCAGGCAGGGTATCCTAAAGATGTCTGGTACCTTTCCAGCTCTCGAATATTCTAGAAAGAGTCATTTGAGGTCAGGATAACCAGTTCTGCAGCAGTGAGGAGACTTAATTTCTGCCAGCTCATCCTGCAGTCAGCTGAGAAACCCTAAATCCGCAGCACCTCTGGATCTGCCCTTGTGGCAGAAGAAAGAAGAGCCGTTGGCAATCCCCACCCTGGGCCAAGGCTGTTACAAGTGACAAAAAGGAAGTGAAAACTGCAGCCTGGCAGGGACTGTCCTCAGGCAGGACCAGCGTTAACCGCCACCATGCCAGCCAAAGGTGCTTGTAAAATTTACAGGCAGGCAGCGAGGAGGGTCGTAGTAGGCAACAAGATGGGTTTTATTGGCAAGCCTCACTTACACAATTGCCCTGATGCTGCAGAACAAGGCTGCTCATGCCTAACGTCCCTGACCAGGAGCAGAAATGTTACTAGTTAACACTTGTATTTGAGAAAGGCAGGGTTATGAAACTGGACAGGCCTTTGAATTTAAAAAAAAAAACACACCTCAAAGCCTATAAAGATACCAGCTTTGTTCATTCCAGAAACTAAAGGCACTCAATAACAACAAAAATAATCCTCTCTGGGGCGAAGCAGGCTTTTAAATATAGACTGCCAAGCCCTCCTCCAGAGAGGGAGGGCAGCCATGTTCCCCCGGGGGGTTGTTGCAGGAGGTAGTGTCACGCCGTTACATAAGTACAAGATGGCCACCCCAAAATGCCATCTCTTCTCTGCAACGCTGGACGGGACCCAGAAGCCACCACCTGCTCCCAGCTAACATACTCTCCACCCTAGAAACAAGCACAGCTCTGTCAGAGGAGACTCACAACTCCCCCGTGGAGATGCCTCTCTGGCTTTTTGGCAAAGGACCTGCAGGGGCCGGGAAGGTCAGGGCAGCAACATCAACACTTTGCCCGTGTGCTGACAGATTAGCCTTGCCTTAGCTCAGTCTGCCCTCCCTGCCTGGCAAAAGCATGCAGAAGGGTTAAAAAAAGAACTAAACCACAAATTAATAGGCGTTGATGTAACAAGCATAGGATATTTGGTGATAAAAAAAAAAGACTAATGTCAAGGGTACGTGCAGTGGGTGCCCACCTACCCGTGTGTCTGGCCCCACAGCAGCAGAAGCCACAGAACTGCCCTTAAAGAAACTGCACAGGCCTTTTTTGCATCATAAAGAAAGTTTTGTGAGGTTGTTGGTTTTTTCTTCTTTAACCTTTAAAGCTCCTCTAGGTGGATCCCTCTGCTTCATCCCCAACAACTCCAGGGCGATTTGCTGCCCGAGGCGGCAACGGCGAGGTACTGCAGCCCCATTCCCTACGTGCCATCCATCACCCCACGCTGCGGCACCGAGGCACCACCTTCCCCCCCTGGGGAGAACAACGGCCCGGAGCAGATAAAGGACCGGGCACGTGGTCCTGCCAGCCTGGGAAACCGTTCCTATCGAACTGAATTATCGGCTTGGCACGTGGAAAGGGAGTCAACACCAGCGCCGGGTCACCCCAGCTAACGCAGGTAAACCGAGCTCTCCATAAAATTTATGGCTTTAGGCTGATAAAGAAGTAGTTGGGCAAGGAAAAAAAAAACCTGGAGGCCGCTCTGCAAGCTCGTTACCTAGTGAAAGGTGCTCAGAAGGGTTTCGGAGGCAAGCAGCCTCGCTTCAAACACGTGCCGTGAGACACATGAGCTGGCACCAGCGCGACCCATTAGGCCCACGGAACTTTACCATTCCTCTATATTCGTCTAAAAATGTGCTTTCTAAATGGGATATCAGGCACACAGTGATGTGCCTAGGACTTTTTTTTTTTTTTTCCCCCTTTACTTAAGCACTCCCGGTTGCAAAACAAACCCTGCGGGTATCTGGGGAAACAAACCCAAATCTCTTTGTCATCCAACCTTTAGGGCAAAGGAGGGTCAGGATCAGCAGCCGGAAAAGAAAGGCATTAACAGCACAAAAAAAAAAAACCTCCGCGGAACACTGATTCCTCTTATCGCGAGCTGCCTTATCGGAACAAAGCAGGTTCGGGAGTGATTGCCGTCGAGTTCTCGGGCCGGAGCAGGCAGCCGGGGGCCAGCACGGGCCGCCAGCAGCGCCGTTCACGCCCTGCCCACAGGCTTTTACAGACATTTCAAAGGTTCTCCCGGTTCAGGGGCCTCTCCAAACAAACTGGACGTGTTTAGGCAGGCGTAATTAATGAACGGGCGATGACTGATTCAGAAGGGACCTTCTCTTCCCAGCGAGGGGAGTGAAGCGGCTGCGGCGTGCCCGGCGGGTTTGGTGCGGCTCAGGCTCCTCTCTGACGCCAGCGCATCGCGGCGGGAGGGATGGCGGGTCGGTAAAGCGCTTCGCTCCGTCTCCATCTGACTCAGCCTCCCAGAAGGCTCCGGCCCGGCCTGGGGCTGTCCGCGGCCGTGCCCCGCGCTCCGTGCGGCCGTGCCCCGCGCTCCGTGCCGCCGCCGCTCCGCCGCGCCCCACGCGCAGACCCTTCCCCCGGGCCCGCGGCGGCTGCGCGCGGGGCAGCGCCGAGACACGTGCTGGGCGCCGCCAGCCCCCCACTGCCGCCTGAAGGAGACCCTCGCCCGACGGCGGGAGCGGGGCAGAGCGATGATGGCGGCGGCGGCGGCGCACACCGCTGCCCGCTGCGCCTCGGCACGCCGTTACCTACCGCTACCCGGCCTCGGCCTCCGCCCGTCCCCTCCGAGAGCTGCCGCGGCTCTGCGCGCCTGCCTCCCGCCCCGCCGAGGAGATGCCGGCCGAAGCACCGCCCCTCTGCCCCCCGCTCCCCGGCGGATCCCTCCGCCGTCTGCCCCGCCGCGGGGGGAGGTGGGGGGGGGGGAGGGGAGTGGGAGGAGGCGGAGCGCCGGGACTCCTTTCTCCGGCGGACGCACAAGGCGCGCAGGGAAGTGCGGCGGCTCTGCACAAGGCCGGCCGGCCGGCCAATGCGGGGGCGGCGCATGCGCCGTGCACGCTGCCGGAGCGTGGCCGCGGCCTTAAAGGGGCAGCGCCTCGCTCGTCTGATCCCATCGGCGCCGCATCGCCCGCGGCTCACAGCACCCCAAACGCGCTCAGGGCAGCCCCAAGGGGCGGAACACATAGCTCCGGGACGGGCAGCGGCCCTGGGTCTGCCGGAGGGTTATGAGTCTCCCAGCTTTCCCCCTCCCAGCGTCCCGGGTGCACCGGGGACCCAACACGCGTGCGCTGCTGCGGGCGGGCGCGTGGGGACACTGTGCTGGAGATGCTGCTGGCACTGCCTCAAGTTGTGGTGACTCTCCTGGGGACCCTGTGATGGGGCCCTGGACACACCACGTGCGGGGACCCAACGTGCACTGTGCAGAGTCCTTGGGGCCCCCTGGGCTAAAGACAGAGGGCACCCCACGCCCTCTATTGGGGGTTCAGTCCCAGGAGGATGGGGACGTTTTGCTGGAGACACGGGGAACCCCTGACAGCTGCTCTGCGCCGAGACTGCGGACACACGGCATTGACACGTGGGGCTTGCCACGCTGACCCCGGGCTGGGCTCAGGGAACACCAGACCAGCAGTGCGGGGGCCCAACGTGGCCGCCTTGTGCTGGTGATTCAAAGAATGAGGGTGATAATTT
>WBNH01003918.1:75582-87472 GCA_013401255.1 Urocolius indicus
CCCCGGCCCCCCCACCAACCCCCCCAGCTGAGCCCTTGAGCCCTGCACATCAGCCCTCGAGGAAAAGGTGGCGGCTGCTGCCGCCCCGGGCGCGTCTCAGCCCCGTCGCGCTCCCGCTGGGCTCCTTTCATCTTCTTGCCTTTTTTTTTTTTNATTGCCTTTTAAAAGAAAAATCTCCTGGTTTATGTAGAGTCACCAGCTGAGACCCAGTGGGGTCGTTACACTGGTGAGTGCACTCACCAGGTCACTTCCCCTGCCCTCAGGGCAAGAGGGGACACAAGGACCCTGACTGTGCACCACCACTCATGTTGGATTGGCTCCTGTGTCCTCAGACAGGCAGCTGTCCCCTCATCCACCCCAGGTTTGTCCTTAGCTTTGTAGGTTTTGGTTTCCCCCCCATCCCTCTTAAGTAAAAAATAAATCCAGCCGCTTCCCCACACCACCAGCAGGCGCTGGTGTGGCTGTGCAGCCTTGCGGGGTCACCCGGGCATACACCAACAGCCTCCATCACCCAGGAACAACAGTGAAACCACAGGCACCGGCTGAACTCCTGTGACAAGCAGCAATTCCTGGGGTAAAAAAGCAAGTGAAAAGAGAGGCTGAGGCTCCTCTCCCACTGCCACCACAGCGCACAGTCAAGCTGGTCACCACGGGGTTGTGGCGCCTGGCGTGCCGGGGGAACGTGAGCGGTGCGATGCGGCTGCGATGGCTCCAAAGAACCAACCCAGGTGACGATTTTGACAAAATAAGTTTATTTCACTTCGCTTGGTTTCTGCCCAAACCTCACATTTTTCTTTTTTTTTTTTCCTTTTTTTTTTTTGTTGTTGTTGTTTTGGCTGGAAAAAAAAAAAAACCCAAACAACCCCGTAAACCAACCACAAGGTGAAGAGCTGCGTCGCCCTCGCCCGGAGGTGGCCGCGGGGCTTGGCACCAGCTCCCACCTGGGCTGTGGGGCTGGGGAGCTACCACAGCCCCCTGAAATGCACCCCTCACATCGCCCCCTCCCCGGCCCCCCCACCAANTTATAGATATATTTTAAAAAAGCAATAGTCCTTTGGTCCCTAAACTCTAAGGAATGATATGACTCTGAAACAAGTAATCCTATGTCCCTGTGCCAGTGACAAGCAGAGGAAGCACGTGGCCTGCGCCCTGCTCCATGGGATATATATATATATATACTTATTTATATATATCTTCTATAAGTCCAACATCCTTTTATCCCTTTTTTTTTCCCTTCCCACTGTGGGGAAAAGGAAAATCTTGCCCTTTTCCTTATTTTTTTCCCCAAACAAGCATCTTCCAGGTGTAGTGCCCAAGGCTGGTCCCGTCCCACCGGCTTTGGTTTAAGAATCTGTCTGGAGCCTCTTTTTTTTTCCTTGTTTGGAGCCTCATTATCCTCTTTTCTCCTGGGAAATCAGTAGCAGCAAATGAGTGCTTTAAAAAAGAAAACAACAAACAAAAGGTAGATCATATCCCCGCTGCCCAGGGCCATCGTCCTTTCTCCCGGAGAGGGATTCAGTGAGTCCTGGTGAGCAGCTGGCGGTGAATCTCAGCCTCAGAGCCGCATCACTTTCCTCCTTCCTTACCCTCCTCACTCTCTTGTTGCCGTTAAGTTACAAACAAGACCAGTTCGGGAAATAAACATCAGAAAAGAAAAGCTAACACCAGAGTGGCTCTCTTCACCGCTTTCTCCATCACCTCCTCCTCCGGGATGTATCGCAAAGAAAGAGAGTTACGGGTTTGATACTGCACTTGGGGAAGGGGAAAGTCGTCAGACAGCGTGGGACGCCAACCTGTGAAACAGGGAAGGGCTTGTTAGCCCATGTCCAGGGGGATGGAGGGGAGGAAGATGCAGGGAGGGACGAAAGAGGACTGAGGGAGGGACAAGCGAGGGATGGAGCAAGGGATGGAATGAGGGACTCAAACCCTGTTTGAAACACACAGACGGAGATCCCCACACACACACTCGAGGCCATTTTTTGAGCAAACCCAGCACCTGCAATGCATTGGGCTGAGCTGAGCCCCACTGCCACGGCGCCTGGGTCACGGTGGGGATGGCAGCAAGGGGCCCCCATACCTCTGCAGAGCCAGTGCAAGCAGAGGTCAGTAGGGTCTGTTGGCATCTTTTGGCCGCTTTAGCTGGACTTTTAGCCTCTTCATGCCAATCTGGAAGCCGTTCATGGCCTGAATGGCTGCCTGAGCGCTCGTCGGATTGTCGAAACTGACGAAACCTGTGGACAAGGTGACAGGAAGTTGCCACCATCAACGCAACAGCTCGTAACTCCTCAGCAGCAGAGGTGTCACAGCTACGCAGGCTGCTGCTGCGGGCAGCCTCGGCTGGAGCACCGGGCTGGGGGCTCAGAGACATTTGAGGCAACAGGGTCTGTGGGAACACCGGCATAGGAAGGCCCAGAGAGACACCAGAGTGATCTGCTGGGACAGCAGGTGATGGGATTTGTGGGGTCACTGTGGCAACAGGTTCTTTGCTTTTTATAAATATGCCAGCAAGTCAGTTAGTAGGAAGAAGATTTCCAGCAGCAATATGTGACAAGAGCTTATGCCTGGAAAGCAGGTTTTGACATCTGTTTACTCAATCCAGAATGACTTTTTGTCCCTGTTTTTCAACTAAGGGCAGCCCCAATTTTCTGAGTTAAAAGAAACATCACCCTAAGCTCTCTGTTGTCAGCCAAGGGTAGCAGCACATCTCAGGTATGAACACACAGGTGATGTGCCTTGTCCCATTCCTAAACGATGTCAGGGACATCAAGGTGACGGGTCTGTGAGGACAGCAGGGTGCCAGGTCTATGGGCATACCAGGGTGATGGGGACTGTGGGGGCAGCAAAGTGATGAGTCTGTGGGAACACCAAGGTCTGCGGGTCTGTGACGATACCAGGGTGACAAGGGGGGCACTCAGTTGACAGGGTTTGTGAGGCCACAAAGGTGGCACAGGCTACTGTGGCGACAGGTCTGCAGGTTAGAGCGTGCTGGTGGCAGCAGTGGCACTCAGCCACGTAAGCACACACGGCAGCGGCACGTGGTGCCCAGCCCTCCCTGCAGGCACGCAGGGACACAGGGGACAGCATTAAAGCGGGGAGCAGGAGGGTACATCCTTCTGTCCTGGCATGGTGTGAGATGCCCTTTGTCCCTGGGACGGAGAGCCCTGCTGCTCCAGCCACCACGTGGCTTTGGTCACCCACAGGTGCCGCCTGAGCCAGACCCCCAAGCCGGGACACTGGGGACCAGCGCACACCGCGACTTACCAAAGCATTTACTCTGGTTGGTGGCACGGTCCACAAAGACTTTGGCAGAGATGACATTGCCAAAAGGCAAGAACATCTGTGTGAGCTCCGCATCCCCAAACTCCTGGGGCAGGTGATAAATAAACAGGTTACAGCCCTCGGGACCTGGGTGACACACAAACGACAGGCGCACGTCAGCGCGAGGCGGGGGCCATCCCGGCAGGGGGCAGCGGGAGCCCCCGGCCCCGCGGCAGATGCCCCCCACAGCCCCTCACCTTCTCGCTGCTGCTGCGGGATGATGGGTGCCTGCTGGGGAAAGGCCTGGCTGATGGGAGCGTAGGCGGTGGGATATGCTGCTGGAAGAGAGGGAGGCGGCACTGAGGCCCCCATGCCGACCCTGGTAAGGGGGGGGACAGGGCTGCCATCCTGTGGAGGTGCCTCTCCTACCCCGCAGCTGCTGGCTCTGCCCTTCCTGCCCCAGCCCCCCGCACACCAGAGACCGAGGGAACGGGGCTCCCAAGGGGGAAGCTGCTGGCAGCAGGAATACAGCCCTGAGGCCGAGGAAAGCCACCACACTCACTTGGAACGAGCTGACAATTCAGGGGCTAAAAACTTGATTTTCTGTTGCCTATCTGAAAATGCCATTAGTGCTCCCAATGAGGTGGCTGTCAGGCGTGATGTCCTTCCACAGGATGCTCTGGCCCTTCTCTCTGCGGCCCATCTCCTTGGCCATCAGGTTTGGCCATGTGATGGACACTTGAGGATTTCTGACGCCTCAGCACCGCTGTGGCCACTCTGCCAGCAGGACGGCATGTCAGCAGCATCCGGCACCGAGCTGGCTCCTCATCACCACCCAAACCTTGCCCCCTTTCCTAGGTACCACCACCAGCTGTCCCCCAAGGAGCTCTCTCAGTCCTGTCAGCAGCAAAACTCACTTTCCTCCTCCCAAAATTTACATGGAGGGCTGTGCCAGGAGTGCAGCTGTGGTGCTGGGGACAAGGGAATGCATCAGCACCACCCTCCCTGCTGCTACTGCCAGAGTTTGGCACCCTGTGCTCACCACATGGATCCAAATCCAAGCACTCTGCCCCAGTCCTGGGGTTCAGCCCCAAGGGGATGTTCACTCCCAAAAATAAGGGCAAGGAGCAAAGAAGGGAGAGGGAAGAAGCAAACAGCAAAGTTTGAGACCTGCATAGTGTTGCATGCCTGCGTAGGCTTGCTGGAGGGGATCTGCCACCGTGGGGCTTTGAGCTGGGGAGAGAAAACAAGGAAGAAGGAAGAGACAGTAAGTGAGAGAAACCCCCGGGACTGAGCAGCTCCCACAGAGAGGGCTCTCAGCACAGGGGCAGAGTTGTGCCTGGCCGTGTCACGGGAGCAGGAGCATCGGCCTGCTTGCATGGCAGGAAGGTTTCAGCAGCAATGGGGCAGGGCTGGATCACCCAGCACACTCCTGGGAGGGGAAGGGCTGCTGTGTGAGCTGAGCAGGGGCCCCAGCCGAGCCCCGGTACCTGGGTAGGGGTGGATGCCATTGGTGTAGATGGTCTCAGAGGTGGGCTGCCCGTTGGTCTGCGGTGGCAGCGGGCTGAAGCCATTCACGCCAATTGGAGTGGTGATGCTGGGCACAGGTGCCGTGCTGATGCCAGGAGGGGTGCTTGTACCTGCGAGGGAGGTGTCAGCACCAGCAGCTCCCCCGAGGGTGCTGGGCAGGGTGGGGGGAAACGGTGGGGTTCATACCTGAAGAGGGGGTGAGGGGAGTGGCCACCAGCCCACTGACATTGAAGGCGGCCATTTGCTGCATCTGGGCAGCGGCGATGGCGGCCATGGGGTTCAGGCAGGTCCCCTGTGCCGCTGCCATCAGAGCCGCCTGCTGCTGCATGATCTTAAGGGAAGAAAGGAGGGAAAAGGGGAATGCAAGAAAGAGACAGAGAAAGGGGGAGTGAGGGAGGACAAATGAGCATTCTCTCGAGCTTTCCTCCCACACACAGGTGCCCAGTGGAATAAACACCACCCACTGCCAGACCCCGGGACAGAAGGAGGTCTAGGTGACAGTAAAATGGGGGATATGCAGGACTGCTGCACCCTACAGCTATCCCACCCTCGTCCTAGGGGGTGAGACCCCTATTGTGCCCTGAAATAGCATCAGGGATGCCCAGCCCATTGGTACCCATTGGTACAGTCCCACCCAAGCCTTCACAGGCAAAACCAGCACCCCCTACTTGTGGGGCTCCCCAACAACACCCCAAGTCCAGCCACCGCCAGCTCCTACCGCTTGTGTATACGCCCCGTAGGCGCCGAACTGGATGGTCATGGGGTTGAAGATCCCCAGCTGCCCTGCCATCTGATGCATCCGCCGCAGGGTCCTCTCCTTGTCTGTGTCCGCAAACTTCACCACCAGGCTGGACGAGGCACCCTGAGATGAGGGAGGATGGGGTTGACAGTGGGGTTCCTGTGACATCCTGAAACATCCCCCCAGCTCCTGGGAGGGACCCACTAGCTCGCAGCGGCTGCAGCGTCCTCAGCCCCGGGGACACTACCTGCCTCGGCAGTGGCAACCAGCCATCGACACGCAGTTTAATTATAGCCACTTTTCCTTCCCAGTGGCAGCTCCCTGACCTCCACTTTCTTTTTCCCCTCCTTGTTCAGAGTTTTGACCTTCGGCACTAATTAAATAGCCTTTCTCCAATGCGGAGGGAATTAGCCCTGCACACCAGCCCCTGGGGCTCAGCACCCTGTCAAGGATGAACCTCAGGGTGATCTGGCCAACAAACTGTCCGTCTGCAGGGCTGTGATCTAATTAGACAGATGATCACGTTAGCTGGTGATTGGATTACACGGGCAGCATGGGGTCGAACAGGGCAGGGTGAGAACCTGGCACTTACCGGCATGGTCTGGCTGCCGTGGAGGCTGTTGATGGCGGCCTGTGCCTCGGCGTGGCTGCCATATTTCACAAAGGCACAACCTAAGGGGAGGGAGGGGATGTGGGAGAGGTTGGATTCAGCCACGCGGGAGCCAGTGCAGCCCAGCCAGCGGCTCCTACCCTCCAGCAGTCCCAGCGGCCCACACGGTGCTGCCCCAGCCCACCTTTGCTGGCTCCGTCAGGCCCTCGGAGGATGGTGCACTCCTCGATCTGGCCAAAGGGCTCAAAGAGGCGTCGGACGTCATCCTCACTCTGCTGCTTCCCCAGCATGCCCACAAAGAGCTTCCTGTCTTCTAAAACCAAAACCAAGCCCGTTGGAGAGCAGGATATCACTGACGATCCCAACTTCTCATCCCAGGTTTGCAAATGGTGTGTGGAGAAGAAATTGCTGGATAACACACGAGCCTGAGGCGAGGATGCGGGGTCCAGCACCTCCATCTGACAAAATGCTTGGGGTGGGAAGACCTCTTCCCGCAGGGGAACTGCCGAGGGGTGAAGCCAAGAAGACTCAGCTCCTGCATCGGGGACAGGAGCTGGGGGACGGAGGAGCTGGCTCCCCCGGCACCGATGCGGGATGGGAAACAAAGAGAGCCCACAAACCAGCAGCGATTGCCTTTGTGTGATTGACTCGCAGAATATCCCGCAGCCTCTGGCCATACCCAGGGGACATAAATAACCCAAAGACGAGAGAAGGGAGAGTAAATAATGACAATTTCATGATTATTACCAGCATCTGTCTTGCACGGGCACACGCTCCCGCCGCGTGCTAATGGCACTTGACAAAGAAAATAAGGTGCCCTGTCAAGAGCGTTGCCGGGGAAATAAATAAATAATGGCAGGAGACGATTAATGCTCTGTCTGTTAAGGTACCAGCAAAATTAGTTAAGGGAATAGGGCTCGCGTGTTGTCTAGTTAAACACAAACCACCTCCCAGCCAAGGCAGCCGGGGGAGTGGGCTTGGCAGCTGAGCACAGCTTCCTGAGCAAGGGGAACGGAACTGGGCACCCAAGATCACCCGTTGATTTTTAATCCATCACCAATTACGCTCCATACGTGGCAAATTTCTTTGCCAGGTCCCTCTGTGTCCAGCTCAGGTCACATTCAATGACGTATTTTTGGATAGAGGGACGTCAGTCACATCCATCCCGCCGAGGGCGGGTGGCCACACGCTGGCTCGCGGCACCGGGGATGTTGGAGGCTTTAAATCTAATTCCTCTGTTTTTGCCCAGATTGTCAACTCAGTCTGGAGACATGGCAGCCCCATGAGCCACAAACTCCTGCAGAGTATCTGGAGGTCGGCAGCAGTTTCTGTTTGAGAGGGGCTCCGTGCACCCAGTTGCTGTCCTCCAGCTCCGGCAGAGTCCCTGTGGGCAGCTCTGGGCAGGTCATTTGACACAAAGCGTCTGGCTGGCAGCCTGACCAGCACCATGACAGGATGCTCATGGTATGACATCAGGATGCTCACGGTATGATGTCAGGACGTTCCCTCCAGCCGGCTGGGCAGGGAAAGCCTAGATGGCATTTGCTCTAAACTTGGGCTCAGATGCCACCGGCAAAGGCAGCTCCTTTCACAGGTTTTTCTGCAAACCAACCTCCTCCCTGCAACGCCACCATTGTCCCCCACCACTCCCTGGATGGCCTTGAGCCTTCAGCCCATGCCAGGCAGCTGGGGACAGTGGGACCTACCTCCTCGGCCCTCGCTGTCAGCTGGCTTCACCTGGATGGGGCGGTTCATCTGCAAGACACAAGTGGGAGCAGGCGGTGGGTGCAGGGGCTGTGCCCCCCCCCCCCCCAGCCCTTTTTGGCAGGAAAGGGCAGGATCTGGCCCCGGCCTGGCACAGGGGACAAGGAGCAGGGGAGGGACCTACAAGAACAGGGCCGGGGATGGCGGCCACACCAAAGCGGGGACGCCGCGGGTGGAGGGTGATGTGACGGCCCCAGGGATGGGCACCCGGTGCAGCAGGTGCCCACCGAGACACTGGTGCCAGCCTTGGCTGCCTGCCCGCTTTCCTCGACTGCAAAGGACTGCAGAGGCGGCGGCAGCAGTGCCCGGCTGGCGCCAGCCCCGGTCTCTCCAGCAGCAGCACCACCGAGAATTTCCCAATTCTCACCCAATTCCTGCCTCCCCTCGCGCATCAGGGCCGCACACAACCACAGGTATGTGCAGCAGGACACGTCGGGACAGCGCACAGGTCCCTGGCCCGCTGCCCCACAGAGCCATTTCTCCTCCTCCCTCCCCCTTCCTTTTCCCCTCTTTTAGCTGAAAACTGCTACAATTACAGCCGTTTCCAGGGCAACAAGCGTGCTTCCCCCGCGATGCTGCAGAGCCGGAGCCATGTGCTCGATGGGGTCGCCACAGCAACAGTGGGATGTCACGCATGACGAGGCGGTGTGCGCACACGGCTCCAGCTGCGCACACACAGGCGGGCCCGTACCCCCACCCCTGGGGAGGGTCTCAAACATAAGGGCTGACTGGGGGCAGTGCCAGCCTCCCCACCCCCTCCTGGCTCCAGTGTGAGGAAGAAGATGGTTAAGGAAGAAGAGGAGGGAGGTTTCCACAGCAACCGCCTTGTCTCCAGGGAAACGTGGGAGAAATGTCAGAGCAGAGGCAGGGATGGTCCAGGGAGAGGACTGAGGGCCTCAGGAGCCACTAAAGGGTGGCCCTGGGTACCCCTGTGTCACCTGTCATGTCACCCGTCATGTCATCTGTCCCCCCCCAAACACCCACTCCATCCCCTTCACTGGGGCAAGATCTCACCCCAAACCACAGGAGGCTGGGACAACACAGGGACCAACACCCCCCTGCCTAGCATATCCCTTCCGCAGCCAGGAGGAGGGAACCCCATTTTGGAGAGGCGGTTGGCTTCCCCCCCCTCCCCTGACCCACCAGCCCCATTTACCAGCACGCTGGCCTTTGATGAAACAAATTTCCCGTGCCCGCTGCTGTACGCTTAATGTAATAAACCCAGCAAGTATGATTTAGAATAACATTTACGGAGCCACAGAGTGTCATTTTGATGTGTCTCCCATCTCTGCTCATTGGTTATTAAACTGTATTGATTCTCCAGGAGCAGCTGATGTTTATAAATGTCAGGCCTCAGGGACTGGCTAACCTACCCCAGGGCTGCTGCACCACATCAGGGAGAAACTGCCCTGGCTGTGGACACCCACGGAAGCACCCAGCACCACCCTGTGCCCCCCTGCACCGGCTCCCATGGCGCTGGAAGATGGCATGGGCACCCAGACACCACAACACCCCTGCGCTGTGCCCCTGTGCCTACACTGTCACCCACTGCTGTCCCACAGTCCTCCATCCATCCCTCGATGCCCAACCGCTCACCCAGCCATCTTCACCTGCTCCTGACACCCACCCGTCCACCCCTGAGCACCCATCCTCTATTTGTTCATCCCTGGCACCTCCACAATCACCCATACACTCATCTCCCCTCAAGATTCACCCATCGATTTACTCATCTGTCCCCCAACCCAGCCATCCCCATCCATAACCCCATCCATAACCCCATCCAACCAACACTCAGCCACCCCTGCAGCAGTTACACTTGCTCATCCAGCCCCCATCTCCTTACCAGCCATCCCTCCACCTCCACACAGCCACCCATCCATCCCTCAACTCCCACCCCTCTCCCCCTGATCCTTGCACATCCCGAGTCCATGTTGATGAACTCAGAGTTACAGGAGACCCTGTCTGGGGTGTCCCAGCCCCCATCAGCCATCATTACCCGTGGGTGCCTCATAGAGCCCCAGTTACAGCATCCCATGGCCAAACCACTGGGGTCACCAGCCCAAGGGGGTCACCCTTGGTTGTGAACCACCTCCTGATACTTTGGGCATTGTCCCTCAGCCAGATTTGGAGTGTCCCAGCAGTCTGGGCTCTGGGAAGAGACAGCCCCCAGTGAATCACTGCCAGAAGACAGGTCCTGTGGGACAGGGTCCCTTCTCCTTCCTCAGTGTCACCCTCCTTCTCACACTCAACAGCCAGACGATGCATCAGGCCAAAACACATCTCAACAGACTGAGTCGGAGGTATCGGGTGATGCTGGAGCAGTGGGCACCCACGGGAGCCTGGTGCTCACGTCACCCTGCGGATCCCCAGGCAGTCAGCAGCCGGTGCAGGGAGACAGGCACACGGCTGTACACAGTCACCCATCACAGGAACACCCTGGGGGCGAGATGACACGGGCTGCCTGGGGACAGCCACACCAACCACCACACAACGCTGCACAGGCACATGGCCATCCCAGCACATCCTCCCGCACAGCCAGGCATCCCCTACAGCTGCACTCCAGCACACTTCTGAGTGCAACTGCAGCCCCTCACACAGCATCCTCCCCACACATCCCCCCTGCACTGCTGCACGCTCCCCTCAGCACTCTCTGCACAGCCATACACCCACACAGCCCCATACAGAGCCATACAACCATCCCCGTGCCACTGCACACCCACGTGCAGCTGCACACCCACCCCAACCCAGCCTCATGTACACCCACACCCCGAGCACAGGGCCCTTGTGAGCAGCCGCGCTCTCCCACGACACCCACAGCAACAGGCACACACCGGGGCACAGGCGGCACCCTTCCACATACAAGGCAGGGACGTGATGCTGTGTGCCTCAGTTTCTCCACTGCTGCAGAACCCCGGCAGCACCCACAGCACATCCCCACCGCCACTCAAGAAACCCCATCTGGCCACCCCCCCCTTCACCCAGCCGTGCAACCCCCATATGCCCACACGCACCCGTTGCTCCCTGCTCACACCCAGCGTGTGCATGTACACACATGTGCACACTCACACACCCTGCAGGCCCACATACACCTGTACCCCATCACCACGTGCACAATCACCGAGTGCAAAGACACTCTTAGCGCCTGCTTACACACACACACACTCATCATCCCCGGGTGCAACCGCTCCTTACCAACACCTACTTGTGCACACCCCAAGGGCAAAACCATGCCCCCACCAACGCACACATGCACCCCTGCACCATCTGTGGCTGCGACACCCACACTCGAGCACATCCCCTTCCACACTTGCAATCATACACACAACATCAACACACACACACACACACACACCCGGGGTGGAAAAAAATACACCCTCCAGCCAACACACAAACCCATCCCGGGGTGCAGATACACCCTCTTTGCCAACACATGCACGCACACGCTCCATCCCTGCCTGCAAATACACCCTGCCCACCAGCATCCTCCCCATCCCTGGATGCAGAGACACCCCTTCTCATCAACACGCACACGCACACGCACACACACGCACTCACAACCACCATTCCCGCATGCAGACGCACCCTCCCCGCCAGCAGCCGCCCAGCCTGGGACGGGTTCTCCCTCTCGGCCAACACCACACCCGGCGGCCCTGGGTGCAGACACCCCGCGCTCACACCCCGGCTCTGCGCGCAGGTACCGCCGTTGCTCCGGCAACACCCCGTAACCATCATCATCCCCCGCTCCCGGTGCCGCCCTCGCCCCGCGGGTGCGGACGCCCCCGTGCAGCCAGCGGCTGCCGAGCCGAGCCGGGCCGGGCCGGACCGAGCCGAGCCGAGCCGAGCCGAGCCGAGCCGGACCGGCGGCAGACAAAGGCGGGGCCCTACCTCGATGCAGAGGATTTTAGACCCGGCGGGCACCCACAGCACGGGCGGCCGCGGCCCGGGAGCCGGCACCTGCGGCAGCTGCATGGCCCGGCCCGCCCGGCCCC
>WBNH01003918.1:92614-108567 GCA_013401255.1 Urocolius indicus
GGCTGACGGCAGCGGCCGGCCCCGGCGAGACGCGCGGCATTAGCATAATGAGCGAGCGGCGGCCAATCAGCAGCGGCAGCCGGCAGCGGCGCGGGGCGCCCCGGCCCCGCCCACTACCGCCCCCTGCCGGGCCGAGCGCACACCCCTCCGGCCGCCGCCGCCGGCGCTCCCCGTCAGCCCTCATCAGCCCCTCGTCATCCTCCATCACACCCCGTCATCCGCCGTCACCGCCAGCTCCCGTTTGCCGGCCAAGCGGCCTCCTGCCTGCAGCCCTCGCTAGGTTCCAGAGTTAACACGCGGCTCTTCCTCACTCGGCCATCACCTTCCGCCGTGATTTAACACACAGACAAGGCTCAAAGGGGACATTTTTGGCACTTTGTTGCATTTTTTTGCCTCCATGGAGGCATGGCATTGCATTTTTGCCACATCGGCCCCGTTGCCCTGCTGGGGCTGCCCTAGATGGGGGGAGGGGCATCTCCCTCCTGCACCCTGCACCACTCCCAAAAATCTGTAATTAGACCAAGTGGCGTGGTGGTTAATTAATTACCCTCAGAGCAGCAGCTGAGCTGGGGGCACCCAGCACCCACCGCACCCTGCCACATACGTGCAGGTGTGGGGAAGCACGTGTGAGCGTGGATGTGCATGTGCAAGAGTGTGCAAGCATGCACGTGTCCGATGCACACAAGTGCACACGTGTGCACATGCTTGTGCAAGTCTATGCAAGCATGTGCATGTGTTTATGTACGTGTGAGCATGCACACACATGTTCCAGTGTTGGCAACCATGTGTGCCAATACATGTGTGCGCAAGTAGGTGTGAAGGCCTGTGCATGTGTGTCCTGCAAGCATGTGCACGTGTACATGCAAGGCTGTGCAGAAGCAGGTGTCCATGCTGCATGCCTGTGCAACAGCGTGCAATCCCATGTGTGTGCCTGCATGCCTATATGCATGTGCATGCAAGCACATGCTCGTGGCTGCATGTATGTGCATGCAAGCACATGCAAATGTATGCAAGCGTGTCCCAGTAAAACCCAGTGGGCCAGGAAGGGTGCCCACCCTCGGCACCCACGGGTGGGCTTTGGCGGCGTGAAGCAGAACTGTGCCAAAGCTGGGGGCTTGGTGGCTGTTGTCGTTGCTGGGATTTATTTTTAAACCCATTGGCCCTGCGTGATTCACACGCTGCCTGTTCTCTGCTCCCCAGCAAGTTTTACATGACCAAAATAGCTGCTGTGGAAGGAATGGTCTGGGGCAGGAGAACGCAGGGTGCTCCCATCCTGCCGATGACGATCCCAACCTCGGCAAGCGTGCAGGCCTCCCCAGGCCAGCCCCAGCATGATGGTTTTGGGGAGGTGGTGGTGCAGAGGCCACAGGAGGCAGGGCTGTGGGCTGAGAGTTAACCTTGGTTATAAATACGGGGCTTCGGCAGAAGGGACTGGGCTGGGGAGTCGCCCTTTGCCAACCCCACCAGCCCTGGTATCTACCCCGGGCCAAGCACAACCCAGCAGGCTGGGGGAAGGGCTCCCAGGAAGTGATGGCGAAGAGTCCCTCCTCACACACAGCAGAAGAGTCCCTCCTCACACACAGCAACCTCCCCGAGAGCCGAGCATGCTCCTTGGGGCCAAGCTCCCCCTCAGCCCCTGCCAGCAGCAACACCATGGGAAAACACAAAGCCTCCAACTTCAATCAACAGGAGGGTATGCTGACTCCCTTCCTCTGTCTGCCACTCCCTCGGTGCCCAAAGCACTGCATGTGAGAAGCAAAAACATAGCATCGGGATGAAACTTCCCCCCCCACACACTCCATGGCTGCAGGCACAGACGGGCACACGGTGCCTGCCGTGCAGAGATCGAGCAGACAGAGGCCCAGGTCTGAAGCACTGGAGGCCACGAGCCTGGACCAGAAAGCTAAACACAACAGTACCTGAGGCGTTGAGGCTGTAAAAGAGCAATGCTTCCCCAAGCCAGGACCAAAAGAAGCCCCGGGGGCACTGGCTCAGTCTTTACAACCAAAATAGCAGAGAAAGTGGTATCAAGATTCCCACACAGGCGTGAAGGAAGCAGAGGAGCAGCGTCCCTCAGGAAACAGGGCACAGGAAAGCAGCCCTTCTCCTCTCACCCAGAGTTGGGGAAAAGAAAAAAAAAATGCCTCTTTCCCCAAAACTATTTAAATTTTTCTGCTTCAAGGTAGCTGGGCTTCGTCCTCTTTTTTTCTCCTCCTTAAAGATGTATCACTGTTTAATTAATTATCCCTTCACAGGAGGGTAAAGAAACACAACACTTGATGATTTCTGTGTATTTCACAATCAAAGTTAATTCCCTAGTTTTAAAATTAAGTTCAATAGTAAAAGGTTTCCATCCATAACAGCAGATATCACTCATTTAAGGCCAAAGCAGACGCACAGCAGTCCCATCAGTGTGGATATCAACTCGAGAGAGCTCCTTGGTGCAGCTGGGCAGTACTTCCAGCACAGCAACCCCAGCTGTCAAAGGACAAGAACTGTGTTTGTCCCAGTTCTGAAGGACAGCAGCACCATCAGTCTCTTCTCCAAGCAAAATACTATCCAGTCTCCATCTCTCTTGGGCAGAGAAGACCTAGAGCTGAGCTTGCCACCCCAAGGACAAGAGAAGGATGAATTAGTTGGCCAAATCCTGAACACAGGTGGCAGGAGGTTGAGGAACTGAGCAGTGCTCAGCTCAGAGGGTCTGAAGTGTCTTTGGAGAGTCTTCAGGGTATCTTCTTCTCAGCAGAAGCCAAAGAAGGAGGGTGGCAGCAGGCAGGGCTGCAGGCAGCAGAGACGGTGGCTTGCAGGTAAGCTTCCTGTCTGGACACAGGCAGGGAAAGAAAAGCCAGAGCAAGGACAGGGCTACCACTACCACCTTGACCGCTGGTGTGTGGAAGGTCACAGAAGCAAAACCAAGGCCACCATGCAAATAGTGCATTGTTAAGTATGGACAGCGAGAGGTCAAGGTCAAAATGCTGGGGAAGTCCACACCTTCTTACCCCTTCTCTCTGCAGGGACTGGGGCTGCGAGAGCAGCAGAGACTAAACGTAGCTCATCCAGCTGAACAGATGCCCAGTGAGCTCCAGGGTCACCAGCATGAGGCATGGCCAGATGCCCCTCCACCAGCACCTCTGGAGCAAGCCTACTAACAATAACCCTTGCATGGCCTCTCAAGTCTCATCTGAGCATGAAAATGCACCTTTTTCCTCTTTGGGGTCATTTATTTATAGATTTAAAGAAATAAAAATAGAAAGAAAGGGGGGGGAAAAAAGTGGAAAGTACATGCTAAGGAAAAAAAAAGTTCATTGGAACAAAGCAAGAGCAGAAGCTGCGGGCAGGAAGGCGTCCCTCTGCCAAGCCAGCTGCTTTTGAGAGGGATCCTTCCTCCTGCATGCACCGCGACCGAGGGCAGCGTGACTCTCCCTTCAAAGCCCACCAAACTCATTCTCACAGTATCCTGTGTAGAGCGGCTGCGCCTGGACACCACGCCTGCAAAAAAAGCAGAGATGTTGTCACACAGAGCCCGCTGGCAGGGCCGAATGCTCAGAGGGGCACGGCGAGGGTAGCGCTGCCCCTTCCAGGTATGACAAAGAGGAAGCAGCTCTCATCCCATGCCTATAGACTTGTCAGGTTTCCTGGGGAAGCTGACGCTACGGGAAGGGTGGCAGTGGCTGATGGGTCCCCCTTTCTCAGTATGAAGCCCTCTCCTCAGCAGAGCCACCAGCCCACGCCAGCAGCAGAGGCTCTCTTCCAGCACTGCACAAAACAAGCTTTGCTCACACACAGGCAGGAGAAAAGCTTGGGACTTTCAATGAAAACAAGGGTCATTTTGCTCTAGGAAAAGTCCACTCTGCTCCCACTGCCCTGCCCAGAGTCAGGCCCCGGAGGGGTGGCCTCTGCAGTGCCCTATGAGCCGGTGCCCAGCCGCAAGGGAGGAGGGTTACCCAAGGAGCTTGCAGCGGAAATCAGCCAGCCGCACGTAGGCATCTCGCAGGTCCCTGACCGTCGCGTTACTCCACAGTCTCTCGGCTACAGCCCCAGCTCTTGGCCTTGAGAAACAAGGGACAGGCAGACAGGTCAGGGAAGAGTTGAAAAGCTTCTCACGCAAAGTTCTGAGCTCCTACACACTTTCCTGACCAACATCCCTCAGCACACAAAAGCACGTGGCTTCCATGCGTCGGAAGGTCCACTCCTAGACACGTGTGGCTCAGAAGTGGAGCAAAGTGACAGAACAGAGACCAGCACTAGAATGTACTAGTTGCAGCAGCAGATCATACAAGAGCATATTACCATCTAAAAACCCTTCATTTAAGCCTCAGTCAATCTGTTACCAGCACAGAGGCACTGTCAGCAGACAGGGACCAGAACCACATGCAGATCAAACCTGCAGCGTTTGGCAGACACTGCACAGCAGCCAAGGAAAGGGGCCTGCACCCTACCCCAGGCAACTCCAGCTCACCTGCCCATGGCTGCCCTTACCAGAGCCTGGGGGTCAGGTTAGTGACGTCCACATACTCCCCCCACATGCACGCCTCTCCGCCGATCACCCGGTCTTTCTGCTCGGGGCTGCCTGCCAGAGGACACAGCATTCAGGTGATGGGCTGAACGGGGTGACTTATCACTCTGCCCCTAGAGGCATCTACAACAGCAGTTAGTGGCTCAGGTATGGATGCAATAACTTGCCCTCCTTGAAGCCCCTGCTTCAAACCCTGGGTGAAGAGGGTTGTTTTCTGCTGACAGCAAGGGAATAGGACACAGCACAGGAACCAAAGACATGGTCACCCAAGCACCTTCACACCAGCAGCAAGTATGGAACAGCAAAACAGCCAGCTCTGCTGCTAGCTCCAAGGGACAAGCTGGTTGTCCTACAGGAAGGGGACACAGGAACATACCTTCAAACTTCAAAGGCTCCACCTGGTAGGCTGCCATCCAGTCCTGCCCATAGGAGATGCGGTTGAGGTACCAGGGGGCAGAGAGCAGTGCCTGGTAACCAGCCTTGGTGACATTTGCCATCTCCTGCATGTATGGCGTGGAGTTCTCCTTCCACACATGGACAACAGTGTCTGGCCTCACCTGAAGAGCACACACGAATCCCATGCACCATTATCAGTGCAGCAACAAGAGCACCACCTTCCCTCGCAAGCAGAGTGCCCTGACATGTCCACAGCTCCAAACATCCCCAAAAGGAAACTGAGGAAGACTTGGGCTTGACTTTTGAGCCACTTTCCATTTGGTTTGCTGAAGCAACAGCGGGAGGGGTTTGCAGAGTGTCCTGGGCAGGGTTAAAACCTGCCTCTTGCAGGTGTATATACAAGACCTTGGAGGGAAGAGACCATTGACAGCAGTGTGACAAAGCCACCATGAAGGCAGCTTGCTGGCAGCACCATCTCCAGATCTATCTCTGTTCCATAACAGAGTACCACCTGCCAGTCACAGCACGGCACCCCAGGCACACTGGCATGTCTGGCTGCAGTGCTGGCACTCCTCACCCCAGCACAGGTGACCATGTTCTGGAAAGCAGGCAGCTCTCACCTTCACTCCGTTGTCAAACACCTCCTGCCACACAATATAACCTTTGCCGAGGGAAGAGATTATGTCCAGAAGCCTGGAATGGAAGAAAGGAGGGAGTTTCAGGTCATCTCAACTACAGTCCCCTCCACTATACTGGTTGTACACAGCCAAAGCAGCAGCATCAATATACCCAACGCTGCAGAGGGATATGAAGGTACTTCTGAAGGAGAATGGTGAAAGCATGGCCCCTCAAGGGGCTTCTTTCTCCTCCCAGACTTTTTTTGTGGTCAGTCTCCTCCTTTAGGGTCAGGGAGACATGCCTAAATGAGCATGCTCCTGGAAAAGGAGATTCGGTGTCCCGGAAGCAGCAGCAGGTATTTGTGCTGGTCACATACTGCAGCTGCAGGTCTGGGATACAACTGTCTTTACCTCTGGATGTAGAACGACTCTAATTTTTTGTAATCTTCACCAAAGCCCATCTCCTTCATGAAGGCACGGATTTTGGGATTGGATTTCCTGTGTATCAAAGATAGGAGAATCAAAGCACTGCAAACTGAGCTCTGGAGTAAGGCTAAGACACAAACAAGTCCTTCTAGCCTAGGCATTCCAAGAGTTGTGGCTGTGACAGCACCAGCAGCCTCCCACAACCAGTGTTGCCACGAACACAAGAAACCCCAGGAACCAACACAGAGAGCCCAGGGGAGGAGAACACCAAAGATCTGCAGATGGTCAGGACCAAAAAGCAATGGGCTGAAACTCCAGCCTCAGATATGTCCCCCCCAGTTCTCATCAAGACTGCTCTCAGACTCACCAGCATGTGAAGTCCACCTCGTCACCACCGAGGTGCAGAAAGAAGTCTGGGAACACAGTGCTGACCTCTTGAAACAAACTGGTCATAAATTGATAGGTGCTATTAAGGATGGGGTTGACGGGCCCATAGGTCCCAGAAGGATCCTTGCCCGAATAGCAGGGAGTCAGGAGGCCTGGAGCACCTGGGTCAGAACAAACACAGGCCACTGAGGAAGGGGCTAAATGCAGCCATATGGCCTCATACACCCCACAGGCCCTCCTCAGCACTGCCCATTGCCTGCCATGAAGACAGAAGACCCAGGCACCGTGCACGAGGCACAACCATGGCAGTAGCCCAATCTGTTGGGGAGGGATCTGTGTTCTGTGCTCAGCCTGTGCTCCCGTCACACACATCCACTGCCCCCCCAAACATGCACTCCCAGGTGAGATCAGGACTTCGAGTCTTTTAGGCTGGACACCCCTTCTTCCCCTTTGCAACAGCTACTCTGATGATGGGACACAGACACACCACATCCTTGCAGTTTCCACCCTTCCCAGGTTTGCCTTTGGTATCTTTCTCCACTGCTTTTTTGGGGACATTCCTACAGGAAATCACACACAGAGCTGGTGGGGAAAGATAACATCAGCGCAGTCCCCAGCACCCTCCCCAGCTCCATGCACCCATTGCAGGCATGAAAAGAGAGGCAGCCCCAGTTTTGGCTGAGACCACACGCACAGGTCATACTCATTGCAGGACATGGCACTTGGAAGCAGGGGAAGGAAAGAGCAAGACAAAGCAATGTTTTCCTGGAGCTTCTCACACTTCCAGAAATAGGAGAGGAGATACCTGCCATCCTCAGAGCAGGAAGCAGAACGTTAGGACTGGGGCACAGCTTGGTTAAGCCCAAGATCCTAGTAATCGCCCATGGTGTTGCTTTTGGCAGAGCAGACACTCCCAAAAAGTCACCTAGCTTGGACCCACGAGTAGGTGGAATCTTTTTGCCTTTGAATATTGTTCCAGAAGTTGGACCATTAGATCCTACTTCCCCCAGACAATGGTTTGCTCCTCCTCCAAGCCAGTCTGTAGGACACGGCTGCCCACACCTGGCTGTTGGGATCTGGTTGTAGAGCCCCTTTCTTCCTCCAGTACAACTCCAAGTCTCACAACAGCAGCAGGCAGGGGCTGCTCCTCACCTGGACCCCAGGAGAGAGTGTGCCCAGGAGTGTCAAACTCCACAATGACTCTGATGCCGCGCAGCCGAGCGTATTCGATCACTGTCTTCACATCACTGGCCGTGTACACGTGGGTCATGGCGTTGAAGGCTCCCTGAGGGAACACAGAAAAGCTCAGTGTCTTGCTCCGTTCTGAGGGAGGGACCTGCTTGTCCTGAGCTGGGCCCTGCACAGTGATCGAGGTGGGTTACCTGCTTGCTGAGCTCTGGAAAGGTCAAGCTCTCGTAAGGGAAAGACGGATCATCCACAATATGCCAGTGAAACACATTGAACTTGTTGTAAGCCATGACATCCTGGGAAGGAAAGGGAACAGTGATCATAGAATCATAGAATGGTTAGGGTTGGAAGGGATCTTTAGAGATCATCTAGTCCAATCCCCCTGCAGAAGCAGGTTCATCTAGATCAGGTCGCATAGGAATGTGTCGAGGTGGGTCTTGAAGACCTCTTGAAAAGGAGCCTCCACAATCCCTCTGGGCAGCCTGTGCCAGGGCTCCCTCACTCTCACACTAGAATAGTTTTTTCTTAAATTTAAATGGAACTTTTTGTGTTCCAGCTTCATCCCATCACCCCTTGTCCTGTTGCTAGATACAATAGAAAAAAAAGGGATGCCCCAACCTCCTGACACACACCTTTTAGATATTTGTAAATATCTAAAATATTAGATCCCCCCTCAGTCTCCTCTTTTCCAGACTAAACAGCCCCAGTTCCCGCAGCCTTTCCTTGTATGAAAGATGTTCCAGTCCCCTGATCATCTTGGTGGCCCTGCGCTGGACTCTCTCCAGCAGTTCTCTGTCCCTCTTGAGCTGAGGAGCCCAGAACTGGACCCAGGACTCCAGATGAGGCCTCAATCCAGAGCAGAGGGGGAGCAGAACCTCCCTTGACCTTGCTGGTCACACTCTTCTTGATGCATCCCAGGATGCCATTGGCCTTCTTGGCCATGAGGGCACATTGCTGGCTCGTGGTTAGTTTGTTCTCAACCAGGACTCCCACGTGAAGATGCCCTGTCTGTTTTGAAAGGTCAGACAGCTTGCGATGGAAAGGGCCTGAGGGCCCTGTGCTCCAAAACAACAAAGCAAGCAGAGTGATCAGATGCTCCCCAGTATCTGAGAGAGGTTTAGACATCTCTCTTCAAACACACTAGCACCACAAAGAGCTGCAGAGTAGTGTTTCCACTTGCAATAAAATCCTGTTCTCCCTACGACTGAGCCAATGGGGGAGACTCAGAGGTCTGTCTCTACTTGGGGCAAACAGAACCACAGCCCACCTTTGTTTGACGTGGCTCAGAAGAAGCCAGTGTTTTCCCTTGCCTCAGAAACGACCCAGCCTCAGAAAGTTATCTGAATTGCACAAATCCAAGATACCTCAGGGTTTTCTTCTTTGTCCTATTTACAAATGGAGCTGAGAAATCACCTATATGTGGCAGCTACAAGTGACACCAGAATTAAACACAGCCATGGGCACTGGGAAGGACCCACAGCACAGAAGCATTTTTCCATGATGCACATCTGTATTTCGAGAACTGAGGGCACGCTGCCATCCCACTGCTTCATCTAGGGACAAGCAAGCCAGTTTTGCTTAAAAAGCAAAAGGTTTGACAAGTTCTTTCTCAATGAGATGTAGATACAGTGGCCCATGCATTAGACAGCTCCTAGGATCTTTTGAAAGGAGCAAAAAAAAACCTCAAAAACCCAAAGCCCTCCAGGCCACTCAAGGAGCCCTCAGCTGTGGCAGAGGAAGCGACACAACTAAACCACATGTCCCAGTACGGGCATCCTACCAGAGTTTCCAGGATGGCTCTCAGAGGCAAGTAGTGACGAGAGGTGTCCAGCAGCACGCCCCGGTGAGGGAAGCGGGGAAAGTCCACGATTTCTGTCTTGTTGATGTAGTACTGCATGCAGAGAACATAAGAAGGGAACAGGGCTTCAGGCAATACAGCCATTCACAGGAGGCAATAAGGATGACTTTTGTCCTCAGTGCTGTTGTGATGAGGAAGGGTACCCTCACTGCTCAGAGTGGAAGCTAGCCAGGAGGAGCTGCAATGCTTTCCTTGCTCAGAAGGCAGGGAACCGGCTAGATTCATTAATCTCTACTTGGCCCCTGGCAAGATAGTGCTGCACTGCTGGCACCCCCTCATCTTGAGCATCCCAGCTATCCTCAGCTTTTCCCCATGGAGGCAGAAGCATTACGGAGAGCCCTCTGTCCACGGGAGATGAGACCAGGACTCACCGTGCCATTCTTGTCTCTCCCAACAAGCTGGCTGAATGTTTCCAGGCCTGCAGGAAAACCACACAGAGTACCTTTCTCAGCACAGATTCCCCCAAAGGAACACAGCTCAATTAACAAGTAAGTTCATGGAAAGAGAGAGGCACGGAGAGATATCCCGACAGGCGTGAGGCAGGGAGAGTGGGAATGCCCCACAGAAAGCACACCTCACCTCTGAGAGCTCCCCAGATGGCATCTGCGGAGAGTAGCAAGAAGCCTTCTGAGACCAACAGCTTATCTGAAACACAGCATCAGAAGGGCCGATGCTGGCATTAGGTCCCACACCCCATCACAGGCTGCAACATGCCACGACACACCCAGCTACAGGGTTGCAGTGGCACCAGGCAGGGGTATTGACATAAGTCTGCACCCTGGAATCTCAGACAACTAACTTTTGCGTTTGTTTTCTTGTTTTAAACCTCTCCCACTGCTTTATCAGCATCCTCAGGTAAGTTCCTAACACTGGGGTAAGTGCCGCACAGTGCTGTTTGCAAGTGATGGGCACAGGTACAGCCACCCTCCCTCTCCATTCACTCCCTCCCACTCCCAACCCTGACACTCACAGCTTTCGTTGGAGTCCAGGCTGGGAAACCCATCGCAGCCCGGTGTGCCAACAAAGACGAGGAGCTCTGTGCAGGGTGTCCCATCAAGCTGCTCGCTCTCTGCAGGGGACACAGACCACAGTCATCAAGTCCACTCCGGCTCTCTTCCCGACTCCCAGTCCGGTTAGCAATGGAGGAACAGGAGCACAGGGACTTTTAACATAGGCAGCAGAAATCTGCACCCCTTCCTTTACCCCCGAGCAGGCACAGGGGTGTTCAGCAGGGGCTTCTTTCAACACAGGCAACCAGGAGCACGTAAGATGATCTGAACCTTCTGCTGGTGAGGAAGCCCCCAGGGAAAGTTTTGCAGTAGAAGCTTAAAGGAGCACACAGAGGAGGAGAACTACCAGAATTTGGTCTAGTAGCAGCCCCCAAGGCTTCCTGAACATCAGCCCCTGCTCTAAGCAACAGCTACAACTGCAGTTTTCTCCAAGTGGGATGAAAAGCTTAATGTTTCCAGCACTGGAAAGAAAGAACCCAAGAGCTCTGCTGCCCTACCCACACATCTAAGAAAGTAAAGAAACCTTGTAAAAACAGGTGGAGAAGAAATCCAAGCATACTGCAGAGTCAGGCTGAGTTAGAGGCCACTGGAAGGTCTTGCCCAGCACAGAAAGGCTCCCGACTGACTAATTCTGTACAGCAGGTTCCAGGCACAATGGCTGGAAAATAAACCCAGTCACATTCAGATCCTGAGCAGGAGCTTTGGCCAAGCTTCCCTATCTGAAAGAGTGTCATGGTTTAGTGAGGAGCCGCTTTTGCGTGGTAACGGGGAGGGGGCTGCAGTACAGACCCGGTAAAGAGTTCTCAGACTCTCCCCTGGCTCTTGGGTTCAGAGTCACCTCCAGCCCGGCTGGGCCAATCTGGCACCTCTGCCAGCACTATTTAAGGATGAGAATTCAAAGTGCTTGGGAGGAGGTGTAAGAGTGGTACAAGGTGGAGGTGACTGTGCAGACCCCACAGTCAGAGAAGGAGGAAGGAAGGAGGAGCACCAGACCAGAGACCCTTCTGCAACCCGTGATGAAAATGCAGCTGCGCCCCTGCAACCCATGGAGGGCAGTGGCAGGACTGAGAGCCAGCAGCAGCTCTGTGTGACTGCGCCTGGATGGGCAGGAGACTGTGTGAGGAGGTGGCCATGGCACAGCCATGCTGGAGAGCCTGTGCGCCGCAGAGCAGCCCCACACGAGAGGCAGAGAGGAGCTGCAGCCCATGGGATGAACACAAGTCAGAGGAGCCAGTCTGTGCAGGGCTGCTGGATGTGTGAGGTACCCTGGGGAGGAGCAGGGACGACTGGTGCGGAGCCCATCTGCCCTGAGGAGAGACAAATGGCAGAAACCATCAAGAACATATTGTCCCCCATTCCCTGCCACCCTGAGCCGTTCAGCAGGGAATGAAATAAAGCCACTGGGATCAGGGCTCTGAGCCCGGGAAGAGGGGACAGGGTGGGGAGAAGGTGGTCGTAAAGGGCTGGTTGTGCTCTTCATTGTTGTACCACTCTGTGTTGTTTTCTGTTTGTTATGTTTTGGGGGTTTATGGTTATATGACTGGTGTTGGATTATTTTCTGTTTTCTTCCCCAAGCTGAGTAGCCTGGGCTGTTCTGTCCTGGACCATAAGCCCTCCCTGCCCTTTGGCAATTCTGAGGTCATTGGTACTTGAGTCTAATCATGGTCTTTTGTGCCTTGATGAGCCTAAACCATGACAAAGAGCTATTCCCACAATGCTCTGGCCTGAGTCCTCACTGGAGTCGTTCCCCCAACTCCAAAGGGAGCTGTTGAGCCTTGGCCGAGATGCAGGGCACAGGAGCATAGGTTAGAGGGGTGGGACACTGGTAATCATAGCCAAGGTCCCTGCCTATCTCCTCACAGCATTTCCAGGTCAGCTAACACTCATTAAAGTCACTACAAACCAAAAAGCTTGGCTTTGAGTGAGCCAAACAGCAAGCAGGCTTCAGGGCGACAGTGGCACCACCAGCATTTGGGTGAAATGCAGAGAATCCGTGCTCCAAAGCTCACAGCAGCTCTATGCCCAAATTTTACCGTGAAGGAACAGCAGAGCAGAGAGAAGAGAAATGGCATGAAGATAACCTTCTGTTTTGAGCTTTCCTTCCAGTAACAGACAAGCTCGTAGCCAAGGCAACCTCACAGATGTGTGAGCTGGCACGCCAGCACAGCAAGACCTGCTCCTGCTGCTCAGGCAGACAGCTTACCAGGGACAGCCATTGCTAGCCTGGGGACACGGGAAACACTCCTTCCATTGCAAATGGTCCCACCACCACGTTTAAACCTGCCCAGGGAGACACGGCTAAACCCGAACATGGCCCCCATGGCCAAGGAGCAGGCAGGCACCACCACCCTCACACCGAGAGGGCAGTGCAAATGGGTGCAGCAGGGATCAGCAAACCATCAGCCACAAGACCTGAAGTTGCTGGTTCAAAAGAGCTCTGGGAAGGCTCGTGGCAAATTAATTACAGTCATTGCTGGGAAGCCAACGCTAACGCAATGATTGTGAGGGGTAAGCGGCAGCACTAAGGCATCAGTGACGGAGGGCACTGGCTTGAGCTTCATACAGGGTCTCAGGTCTCTCCCAGACTTGCTTCAGAGCTGCCCAACTTAAAAATAAGAGACGAGACAAAGAGCATCAAGGGAGATTCCAATCAGAGAGAATGAAAACAAAAATGAAAATCTTTACCGTGAGAGCAGTCAGACACTTCAGCAACAGCTCAGCTCTCCACCCTTGCAAATATAATTTCACCAGGACACAGCCCCAGGAAGCTCGACCCAACTGCAAAGTTGGCTCCAGCTCCAGGTTTGGCCCTATTTTGAACAGGGGCTTGACCACAGCCCCCCATACGTCCCCCCAACTTAAATTAGTCTGCGTTGTCACGCTTGAAGTCTAGAATGAATGCAGCATTGGCACATAATCTTGCTTCCTTGTTAAATTGAGATAGCAACTTCCTGAAATGGCTTCTGTCATTTATTTTCCTCTACTAATAAAAACTATTTCCTTCCATCCTGGGTTTCCATTGCCTGTTCTTAATAACCTATGTGGAAAGAAAAAAAAGACAAAAAGGGGAAAAATCCTTAAAATTAGTGTCAAAAAGCAGGGTGTATGGAAAGTGCTGAGTGTGAGCTTGATCCCATGATCAACTGAAGTTCCTCTGAGGGATGTGATGTTTGTGTTTCACAGAAAGATACAAGTGTTTAGGTCGGAAAAGACCTTTAAGCTCATAGAACCCAACCATTCCCCCAGCACTGCCACAGCTACCACTAAACCATGTCCTTAGTGCCATACCTATATGTAATTGAAATCCCTCTGGGCATGGTCACTCCACCACATCCCTGTGCAGGCTGTGCCAGGATTTAACAATCCTTTCAGAAAAGGAATTGCTTCCAATCCCCAATCTAAATCTCCTCTGGTACGATGTGAGTTAATTCCCTCTTGCTCTGTTGCTTGTAACTTGGGAGAAGAGACTGACACCCCCTTCCCCTCCCCCGAGCCACAACCCTCTGTCAAGGGGTTGCAAGAGCAAGAAGCTCTTCCCTCAGCCTCCTCGTCTCCAGGCTAAATATGCCCAGGTCTCTCTGCTGCTCCCCATCAGACTCATTCTCCAGACCTTTCCCCAGTTCCTTTACCTATCTCTGGACATGTTCCAGCACCTCAGTGTCTCTTTTGGAGCAAGGAACCTAACACTGAACAACAGCACTGGAGATGCCACCTCACCAGCGCCCAGTACAGGGGTCAGTCATTGCCCTGGTCCTGCTGGCCACAGTAGTGCTGATACAAGCCCCAGGATGCCATTGGCATCTTGGCCTCTTGGTCACACTGCTGCCTCATGTTCAGCCAATGTCTATTAAAAGCCTCAGGTGCTTTCCATCCTGGCAGCTTTCCAGCCCCTTTGCCCCAAGCCTGTAACATTGCTTGTGGTTGGTGTGACCCAAGCGCAACACGTGGCACTGAGCTTCGTTGAATCTTAGACAACTGACTCAGCTCATCCATCCAGCCTGGCCCCGGGCCCTCTGAGAAGAACAGGAAAATGTGAATAATGATATCAGCTGGTTTAGTTCCTAGCAGGCAAAAAAACCCCAACCCAAACCAAGAGGAGCCTTCTCAGCTCTCAAATAAAAATTTCTTTTTAGTGCTACTTACAAGAGCTGAAGAAATAAAATAAGCCAAAGGGTTCCTTGCAGCATTTCAAAGTTGCCCTTATCAAAGCGTGATCTGCTCACGATGAAGTTGAGCAGCTTCTAACACCATTACCCCTCTTCTGCTTTGATCAGGGGTCATGGCGTTCACATGGACATTTAGAACACTTGGAGGCAGTTACTAGGTTCTTTTTGATGCATGAAGCATATAATATTTCCCCAGGTATAGCACCTCAGGCTGCTGAAGACTCACAAAAGCACTGAGCACCTGTGTGTGCCAGCCCCCCAGCCTGTCTCTGCTTCTGTGAACACAGCCAGGGAACTAACTGCATTTCATCCTAGACATGCAACAGGTGTTATCATGAAGTCTGGGTCCAAGAAACCGTTACAACCTGTCCCAAATCAAGCCCAGACTCTCAAACCTTTTGCCTTTCCTCATCTTATTGTACAATTTAAGGGTGAATCAAAGAGCTACTAACTGCCAGAAAAGCCACATTGCAGCTCCCCTTTGTCAGACACTCCCACGGCACGAATATATGCCTGCAAAAAACACGCACGAAGCAACAAGAGTTCTGCCTCAACATAAAGCTTCACACAGAACACCAGGAGCTGGTAGAAATGGGAACAGCCAAGACTTGCGAAAAGCACTGAAGGTAAAGCAATTGCAAGAGCAGCAACAGCTCTCCCTGCAGAGGCAAGAAAAGGGAGCAAAGTGAAGAGCTGGGGAGATGAAACGTCATCTCGAGGAAACAAACCAACCAAGAGCAAGTTTTTTGATACCAAGAGCCTAACTCCTCGAAAGAAATGCAAGGCAGCTAGTCCTCTCTGTCCAAACAGCATTAGATTTTATTTTACGACGTGCATGCCACAGGCATCGCCCTCCACACACGCACACACTCCCACACACACGCACACACACACGCGCACCCACACGCGCACGCACACACACACGCGCACACACACGCGCGCACACACACGCGCACACGCACGCACGCACACACACGCGCACACGCACGCACGCACACACACGCGCACACACACGCGCACACACACATGCACACATACGCACACATACGCACGCACACATGCACACGCACACATANTGCTCCGGGCTCAGCCCGAGCCGCTGCACATCACATCACGGCCGCCAGACCCAGCTGGACCGAGACCAGGCGGTCAGGAAGCAGATCGCCACACAAACCCCGTGCTTCCACCCCGAAGTAAACGAGGGGGCGGGTTTGCGGGGTTTCGAGAACGAAGCCACGCGTCAGAGGGTCTCAACCGCCTGCGCGGCGACCCCTCACCCGCAGCCGGGGAGGCCGCGCAGCCCCCGCCGCGCCGGCAGCCCCCGGCAGCCCCCGCCCCGCCTCACCGGTCGGGCGGGCGGCGGCGAAGAGCAGCGCCCAGTACCGCTGG
>WBNH01003918.1:118114-140427 GCA_013401255.1 Urocolius indicus
GGCGGCGGCGGGCGCTTGCGAGGCCGGCGGGGTGGAGGGGGCCGCGGCAGCCGCCGCCGTCTCGTCACCGCCTCGCCATGGACTCGGACGAGGGTTACAACTACGAGTTCGACGAGGACGAGGAGTGCAGCGAGGACAGCGGCGCGGAGGAGGACGAGGAGGACGAGGAGGAGGACGAGCCCGACGATAACCTAGACCTGGGCGAGGTGGAGCTGGTGGAGCCCGGGCTGCGCGTCGGCGGAGAGCGCGACGGGCTGTTGGGCGGTGAAACGGGAGGGCTGGGCCCCGGCGGCGGCGGCGGCGGCCTGGGCGGCGGGCCGGGCCCTGGCGGAGGCGGCGGCCCCGAGCNCCGGGCCCTGCCGTTCCGCCGGCGGCCTTCGCGCGGCCCCACATTCCCCCTCCCCACGCTCCACGGCAGCCCCGAACCGCTCCCGGCAGGAAGGAGCGGGCACTTCTTGGTGCCCCTCGGGGGACGGATGCGGGGCTTCTCGGCACCTCCTTCCCCCGGGAAGGTTGTTCGGGACAGGCTGTGAGCTCGCTTTCTGCTGTCGAACCGTCGTGAACGAGGGCCTTGGCTTTAAAAACTCATCTTTCTTTGTATGGTTTCCAGCCCTTGGGCTGCAATCTGTATTTTGCTTTTTCTCTCTTTCTGTCTTCATCCTGGTTGTGCGGGGCTTTAGCCCCTCCAGGTACTTCGGTAAGCTGGTGAGTCGGTGGCAAGCTCTGGAGTTCGTGGAAAGGCAGCCAGGAACTGCTCTGGTTTTGTTGCTTTTTCCCTTTCCCCTGCCACATACAAACGAGCTCTTGCTCACGGAGGTTGAACCTTGGCGTGTTTATCTCCAGCATAGACAAGGAGGGTTAGGAACAATTGTTTCAAAACGTTCAGATAGAGTGAATAAATAGAAAATACTTCTCCTTTTCCAGTAGGTAAACATGAGTAGTGTGAGAGAGCAAAACATCTGTGTATTGAATACTGAAGGATACAGTGCCCAGAGAGTAGTTGTTTTGCTAGTTGTGTGTACTTCCAACGTTGGTAAATATATTTAAATACAAGGTGGTTTTGTGAATGCTTTTGCCCAACTATTCTGTACTTTACAGTGACTGTAATAGCAGCTTTAAAACGTTGCATTATGTGCTTTATGTCCACTGTAGTTTATATGGAGCTTGATGCAAACAAGCAGCTATGCAAACAGCTATAAAAGTGTTTGTGTACTAAATTAGTAAATGGCAATTCTTAAAGCAAATTGAAGTTCAGAACTTTATTAATAGTACTGTGCTTGTAAAGCTGAGACTGTCTGGATGAGCTGATTACCCTGCAGTTAAAGAAGATCTCGTGGCTAAGTATGGATGTTTCTTTGCTGACAGTTACTGATCCTGATATAAGGAGGGAAACAAATGGCAACTAGACATGCAAACAATTGGTAACTTAAAGTTTTTACTCTTTGAAATAGTGATCAAAATGCTCAGTCTGTATTTAACAACTAAGACTATGAAAATCATGACCCAAGCTGTGTTGAACAGATTCTACCATTTGTCCTAGCTTTGTAGTAACAAAGTGGCGTAAAGTTGCTGCTAGTGAGGAGTAGTGAGTACAACTGCTTGTGCATTTGACAGATTCGGTTGACATGATGGACTCACCTATGTGTTCTTTACCATCCCATTTCTTAGACAAGGTCCAGCTGTCTAACCTGTGGGGTTTTTTTTCCCCCTACTTGTACTGCTATCTAACTTGTGTGCTTGACCTCTGAGTTGCAGAACTAGTGGAGAGAAGTCAATGTTGGTAAAAGACCCTTGTCCAACTGCTTTACTTCAGGCAGCAGTGGGAGACCTGAACTTGTGACGGACTTGGCTGCTTTGGTCTCTGCAGAAGCCTTGCAAACTGCCTACACAGAACTATTGTGGCTGCTGCTTATGCTTTAGTTATTTGTGTTAGGTTTGCAGTAAATATTCCTGGATTAGACAAGCAGAATGCAGAAAGCCATTTTTTTTTTTTTTAGAATGTCATGGGTAAACTCAGCATCTAGAATGGCTTAAGCCCTGTTTCAGGGAGGGTAGAAAAACATTCACTTACGCTGAATGGCTTTTAAATGCCAGCTTTCTGCCATTAGAGTTCTAGTCTGTTCAGAGGTAAGTGAACTGAATTCAGTTGACGCTTCAGCATTTGTTCGTCCTCACTTCTGTTGCTGGTGGTGAAATCTCCTAGGGCTCTGTTTATTGCCTTGCTTTTGGCGTCCAACCAGGATTGCTGCTGCTGCTTTCGTGGTTCAGTAAACCTTTTCTGGAGACACATTGGCTCAGGATCCTGCTGCGGATCCTTGGTGGTGGTGATTCACTTGTTCCAGTCGAGTACTGGATAGCTTTGGTCTCTGTGTCTGCATTGGGTTCTTGGTGTTGAATGCTGATGTCTGTGGTTATGCTTCGTAGCGTTTGGGAACATATTTGGTCAAGCAAAGGTGTCATGCAGGGGTGCACCATACTTGAAAACTTCAGCTGTAGGTCTTGTGTCCTCTGATCAGTTCAAGTACAGATTTATTCTGATCAGGACTAAGTTATAAATAGGATATTGTTTTTCAGTTGATCATCTTTGCAGCTGCAGTGAAAGGAAAAGGTATCAGTGATCCATGAAGTATCTTCAAAGGGGGTATCTCAGCCATGGTAGGTATAACTCTATTAAATGGCCTCTGTCCATATTGAAACACTGCATTTGAACAGCTGGTTAGCTGAGAGTCATTTCAACCAGCAGTACTAAATTAAAAGTAGTCTCCTGTCCATTGAGTCATTTCCAAATACAAGCTGCTTAATAAAAACATGAACTTCTCAGGACAATGACTGAGTCCGATGAAGACTTTGCAGAAGTAGTAGCTAACTTGTGATTAACTTATTGGTTACAGGGTCTGTAATTTGCACTGTGGTATGTAATGGACTCTTGAAGATGGCTGCTTGGCATCACGCTGTTACCCTCCATTGGCCTTCTAAGACCACTGAACTTGCAGTGAACTAGGGAGGCTTCGCAATGACTTGGATATTTGGGGTATTTTGCATTTGTTCTTTCTTGTCTGTTATAAGTGAGGTTTCGGATATTTAGTGATCATTTTACACAGTATTTGGCATTTATGCTTATAATCTGATTAGACTTCATGTGTTGCACAAGAAGAATTCATCTTCCTTCCTCTCTGAACACAAAAATAGGGATATGAATAAGTCCCTTAAACTTGTTCTGTTGCTTGGCTGAGAATTCTAAACGTCACCTCAGATCAGAGTACCACTTCTGTTATATCACTATGATTATGGGGAGTAGAGAGTCACCTGCCCTATTATTTTGAATTTTAGTTGTCAAAGTAAACGGGTGGATTTCTGGTGGTTTTCAGCTGCCGTCAGAATAACTTCCTGAACAACTCTTAAAAGCCTAGATGTGGTGGTGTTGAACAAAAGGCTTTCTTCTCTCAAAGGCATTTTCCTCACAGTTGAATGTCTTCCCTGTGTTCTTTCTCTCTGAACGTCTCTCCTAATAATTTGCTGCAACTCTTAATGTCTTCTTTTTACTATCAGATTGCTGTTTCCATCTTTGCTCTAGATTTTCTGAAAATAAAAAAGTGTTTAAAATAGCATGTTTATTTCTGCTCTGAATAGAGCACACGATGATCTGTCTATCTGTAGTCTTGCTTGGCCCAGGGTTCTCCTTGCCTTGTTGCAAGCTTGTGTGATTTCAGTATTTCTGAGTCGGGTTTCTTTCCCCTTTTTCATCATCTCTTCCTGGACTTTGTAATGGCAAGGTGTTGAAAACACTGGGATGAAGCTCTGAGGTGCCTGATGTTTAAAACAAAAAATAGAAAATAGAGTTGAGCCTCTTTAAAAATTAAGAAATTTTTAAAATTTTTCTTTCCACCACAGCAGGAAGCAGAATCCTGGCTGTGGCTGGGTGTCATGCCTGACCCACTGTATGGTTGTCAGTGCGTTGAGCTTCAAACCTGGGCATTCTCTAGAAGAAGATTGCATCACTGGATACAGTGAAAGCTAGTTTAGCTCAAAAATACCTTTTTTTTTTAAAATATGAGCTTTAAAATACAGTTCTTCAGGGCAGGACAGGTAATGTGTAACATCAGAGCATTTGTAACAAATGCTGGTTCTCATTTATATGATGAAGCTGGCTGACTTCTTTGCAAGTCAAGTCAGGTCCTTACTGGATAAAAGCTTTGCCGTTAAAATTTAAGCCAAAAGTGCTGGCAACTCCTGTGTTACAAAGCCGTGTTTGTTAAACTTGTGGTGGAGCAGCTTTTTCCAGAGGCCATCAGTGTTGAGGCAGTGCAGATATCCCCCAGAATGCTGCAGCCCTGCAGTAAATGGAGCTCTGTTACGGTGAGTGTGAAGCCATTGTCGCTTGGCAAAAAAGGTCTTATTAAACAGTGCCTTTACTTGCTTGGACAAGATGGACTGATTTCCAGTCATAACTTGGGAAATTTCCCTCCTGCTGATGTAATTCAGTGCCATGGGCAGTATGTTTCAGCTGTGTTGTATGAAATAGGATTGAGTTCAGTGAGCAGCAGGAATTGCTGCTGTTGTACAGGGTCATGCTTAAAACTGTTTCACGTTAGATGTGACATCTTGAAAACTCAGAGTACTTGAAGCTGCTTTGACAAGCATTAGGTAGGAGTCTGTGGGCGGAAGCACTTCAGGCTGATGCTCCTTGCATTTGAGTCTGCTTGCACTGCCTGCACGAGGTGAATTTGCAAGCCTCTCACTAACCACACAAAAAGAGAAGTTATTTGATAATAAAATTCTTGCGGAGGCCCTAAATGTTAACAATGCTGGAAGGAAATGCTTTTTTAAACTCTCGTGTTTATCACGTGGCATTTATAAGGTGTTTCATTAGAGTAGGAGTGCATTTAATATTTCCAAGGAAGAGAGTAAACTTCAGGAATGCTTCATTACAATGAAATCTAGTATAAGCGATCACTGCAAAGCTTTTGGAAATGACACGATATCTGTTCCCTGCTGTCAAGACCTGTAATACAGAACAGAATAGGATTTTTTTTTGGAATTAAATTCCAGTGTTAACAGGTAGGAAAGACTTATCTGTTTAATGTCCAGAGTAATTTGCACTTCGTACTTAAATGACCACTTGTGTAGTGCTTTAGATTTCCGTTTCTGTTAGGCCATATATAAATCTCATGGCTGACCATGGGTAAAATAAGTAGTGCTGGTTTCTTTTGTATCAACGTATTTTTGCAAAAATCACAAGTCAGCCTTCTCTCAGGGGACTTGTGGAGGCAGATGAGGACTGACATGTGTTGGAGATGTTCTCAAAGTGAAACTGAAAACACGCTGTTTTTTTTAGCTACTTTTCAGCTTTTCCTTCTAAAATCAAGAAACAAATAGTAAATTGTTATTGCTGTTCCCTATGGATTTCATTTCAGGGAGCAGGATCATGCTTGCCATGCAAAGTAGAAGTGTTATTTGTGCTTTAAATTGGAAACTGTTGTGGCATGGAGAAGTCATAATTGAGACAGTGTTTGTGGCACTTGATGTGAAAACAAAAGCTATTTCTGGTTATTAGAAGCATAATTAAAAATGAAGCTGTAGCTTACACTTTCATAATTATACCAAGCTCTGATTCTTTAGTTTTAGCCTGCGTGAGTTCATAACAAAAAATAAACCTCAAACCTCTGCAGCTGTTTGTGCTCCTGTGGTGTTACATGGAAGTGTAGGGCAGTCCTGTGTCCTTTCAAAGTGTATTTCATGTTTTTTTTCCTTAGTGCAGTTTATCAAGTATTGTTAACTTTAGGAGCATGACAAACGTTTCAGGTTGACAGTCTCAGCTTCTTGTGATTAAAACAGACCTGGAAGACTTCAAGGTTTGTTTGAAGCAATGCTGTTAATTCATAAATTAAAAGTAGCTCCCTGTATGGCACCTCCCCCAGTGTCTTTGGCACCTGTTGAATCGTTTTCAGTTTTCTATTTTGAAACATACCCTCTCTTTACTCAGTGAATAAGATAAAGTAAACAATGTGGTTCTGCTGCTTGGTGTCAGATGTAATAGAGGAGTTGAAGAGATGATTGATCTCCAAGCTGCATTCATGTTGTAATAGTGAGTCAAAGTTTTCATACAGAAGCATTCTTTTTCTGGAACGTTCTCTTTTTGGAGAATGTAGCTGCTCACTTCTCTGCTTAGGAAAGCTGAAGGCTTAGTAAGTGGTAAAAGAATCCAGGATTTGTCACGATAACTGTGACCTTCCATAGGAAGTAACTGTGAAGGCCGAAAGCCTTCTCTGAACCATGGAGTTCAGTCTATAATTTCCCTGGTCAGGGACATGCTTCCAGTCTGGACGTGTATTACTTTTAGAGGTATATAAAAATACTGTAAGTGATATTTTCTCTTGTTTGTGGCTGGCTATGCTGTAATATAGGCAGCTGTAAAGAAAGGGTGGAGACACTTGTGTGTTTGCAAACATATAATGCTGCTGAAATTCCTGAATTTGTTCAGTTGCTACACAAGAAAATTGCAGTCTTGTTTGTTGTAAAATAAACATGAGGATTTGTAGCTACTTGGTAATGCCAAATGGTGTGTTTGAGTGCAGCCCAGAATACAGATCCTTGCATGTTTGAGAGGGCTGCTGAGCTTTTGTAGGATATTGAGGCAGGAGGTTCCAGAGTGGTAAGGGAGCGACCAATTCTGTGTGAACTGAAGGGAAAAAACCCCAGTATTTTTTAAGATTTGGTATTCTGTAATATTTAGATATCTTCATCCCAGGTGTTTGCTATTGGGAATGTAGAAAACATTTTCTGGTCTGTGTTCGATTCCTTAGGTTGCTCTTAGCTTTTGATCTTGAGCTGTAATGGAAATACTCTTAAAATGCTGTTTAAATGAATGCTTTGAAAACTGCTATTTAAGACTTCCTCAGTAGTTTAGTTTGACATGTAACTTAGTTTGGTAGTGTTTGTATTTCCCAAGTCAGTGCTTTCTGAGAATTTTAAATGTCTGTGTAACTACAGACAGCCTTTCAAAAGAAGTCCCTTGTAAACAAGGTGTAGCAATGCTGAGTAATTATTTTTGGTATTCACTGTGGTGAGGGTTTAAATCACTGTATGTACGTAATGCTCAAACACAGCTGCCTGCATCAAACCTTTTGCCTGCTTTTAAAGACTGATAACTTTTTCCAAAGGTCAGGAATAATTTCAGATCCCAAGTCTTGTGCAGATAGCTTTTAATAGTATCAAAGTCACTTGGAGCAAGGAAGAAGATAATAAGCCATTTAAACACTTGTAAAAAAATCCTTCTTCCCATTGTAGCTTAGCTGACTGCTTCTGGACATGTTGATTTGCCTTGTGTAAGTGCCAGTGGTCTTGCCAGCTGTTTCGGGCAACACATTATAACTATCATAGAATTATAGGGGTTGGAAGAGACTTTTAGAGATCATCTAGTCCAACCACCCTGCAGAAGCAGGTTCACCTAGATCAGGTCGCGTAGGAACATGTCCAGGCTGGTCCAGAACCTCCCTTGACCTGCTGGCCACACTCTTCTTGATGCATCCCAGGATGCCATTGGCCTTCTTGGCCACGAGGGCACATTGCTGGCTCATGGTTAGTTTATTCTCAACCAGGACTCCCAGGTCTCTCTCTGCAGAGCTGCTCTCCAGCAGGTCAATCNCCAACTCAATTCTGTGCCATTGATCACCACCCTCTGGGCTCTGTCATTCAGCCAGCTCTCCATCCACCTCACTGTCCACTCATCCAAGCCACACTGCCTGAGCTTTCTTATGAGGATGTTGTGGGAGACAGTGTCAGAAGCCTTGCTGAAGTCAAGGTAGATGACATTTGCTGCTCTCCCTTCATCTATCCAATCAGTTATGCACTCATAGAAGGCTGTTTGGTTGGTCAAACAGGATTTCCCCTTGGTGAATCCATGGGCATCCATGAGCACCTAGCTGGTAGCCATTGCCACTAGTTAGTAAAGACGATAAAAAAGAACCCTGAAAGAATTACCTCAGGAGGTGCACAATGTACCCCTTTGGTTTCCGTTTGGTGTCCTCCCTTTGGAAAACGATGGAGCCCAGACTGCTGAAGCAGTGAGTACTACTCTGTGACCTTCTGACCTTGTTGCCAGTCTCTGGCATGTCTGTGACAGCAAAGGGTTGTAGTCCTCCGCAGAACCCAATACTGCTGTTGGGGACAGGGAGCAAGAGAGCCCTGTCAACAGGTGATTCTTGGCCGTAATCTAGGAGTAACTAGGAACCAGCCTATGTACCATTTATGTAAAATTTGGCTTCTTGGCCTTTTCCTGAGCTACTTGTGCTTTCTATCTAGTGTCCGCATACTTGTGTTGGCATGCTAAGTTTCTTCCTCACATCCTCTAATAAATCATGTTGCTCAGTTAAAACGTCTGTATCCCAGAGCAGCATATGACACCTCTTATGTTCCAGGATGAGCGCTGCAAGGAGCGACTGTCTGCTTAACAATTGCAACTCGTGGGAAAGTACTTGTGGCTGAAATGTAAAGGTGTGAAAAAGTTTTTTTGCTTTGACTTTATTCCCTGCCTGACTTTCTGGTCAGAGGCACTCTCCCTGTTCTGGGACACCATGAACATACTTTTTTGTGTGGGGATGGTGTATGTTCACAAGCGGCGAAGCATTGTTTGCTTTCTGATTTGAGGAATTTGGGAGCTCGAGTGAGATAATCTCTAACACTGGAAATTAAAAGCTTAGCTATTTGCTTATTGCCTTTACAGCCCTTCATAAAAATTATGCTTGATGGAGTAATGCCTTGTGTGATACTTCACCAGATGAGAGATGCAGATGCTAATTGTTTTCCAGTGGATCAGCAGGATAGAGTTCTTGCTCAGAATTCTACTTGAGCACAGTTGAAGTCCTCTTGAAGTGGAGAATGTGCACTAAAAATGTAGAATTGAAGAATCTATATAATTGCATCTGAAAATAGCTAATTGGCACAATAACAGGCTTCTTTGGGTGTTAGTGCAAATATATTTTTTAAACTTAATATCTGTGTATTCCTTTTAAGAAAAAAAGCATAAAGATACTTTCTTCCAATAAAAAGAAATGAAAATTTTAAGTGCTTCTGGAGACTTCTGCTTCCTGCTTGGTTTTCATAGGCCAAGTCAACCTCTGAAGGTTGTGTTGAGTAAACTATGTGGGCGTACAACCCTGGCAAAGTGCATTTGACCTGTTTACCTTAGCAAAACTTCCCAGAGTCAGATAAATAGTAGCTGGTATTTGAACAAGTGCATTATAGAAAAATCACAGCAGGAGATACTTGCTTTTACCATTCCTGTGTTGCTTTGATGTGTGTGTGGAAACTGGTGGAATTCACTGTGTAATGAAGTATTTCACTCTGGGTAACTTCCTTTTAGGCTTTTCTTTGGTTTCCTGAGCTAAGGTAGTATGAGCTGTTCTTGATATGCTCCCATTCCTGCTCATCAAGAAACTAAAAACTGTTATGGTGCTTTGAGATTCTTTGTTTATTTCATAGTTATTCAGATGGTGCTTTTTGAGATGCAGGAGTGCATAGGTTGCACCAGCAACCTGAAATAGGGCTGTAATTACCTATATGTTGCACCTGAACGAGTTCCTGAGTGACCTGCTTTAGGTGGTCCTGCTCTGGCAGGGAGGTTGGATCTTTTGAGATCCCTTCCAGCCCTTGAGATTCAGTGATTCTGGGACATGGGCTGTTTCCATTCTCTCCCTGGATGGGTATAGCTGTTTTCAGGACCAGATAATGAATGGCATAGGTGAACTCTGATTAAACGTACTTCCTCTAGTCTTACAAGTCAGCCCACTATTTGACCCTCTGAGCAGCTGCTTTGCTCTGTTTGGCAGAAATGATGATGGTTGAATTACTCAACTGTGTACTGTCAGCAAAGAGATGCACGTGTGTATACACCTGAAGACAATGTTCTTATGTCTTGTCTTGGGTGCACGTATAATTATAAATATTTTACTTTTGAAAGAGTTCTGAATAGTTTCTTAAAAACTTTGGTCTTCTCCACAGCTGCTGACTTTGGACTGTGTGTGTTCTTGTGTAACAAAATGCAAACACAATTAGCATTCCTTTGTCTGACAGATCAAAATGTGGACAGGGATTAGCAGAAAACAGGAGAATTCACATGAGTAAAGTCTCCTTTGCAATGAGCTTTCCTGTGCATGAATAAAAAAAGGTTAACTCCTAATAATCTGTATCCTAGTCAGGCTCGGGGATCTGAGAAATAGGAAGATAGAAGGAATGGTCTGGAAAGAACAGTTAAGAACCTCTCCTGGCAAGAAGGAAGACTGTTGGAGAGCCCTGTCTTGTGGGGGGTAACTGAAGGAGAAACCTACCAAGGCCTGCTGAAGTTAGGCTTTGACGTAGGTGCTTAGATGTGACAGAGCTTTGCTGATCAATAAACATTAAAACTAGGCTGAGCAACAAATTCTTAATAAAAAGGTGAGAAGAAAACACTCCCAACACTTAGCCACTTCATTTCTCTTCTGGGACCTCTGACAGGCGCTGACCAATTGTATTGAAGTGAAGAATGAGTGGTTTCATGCTGCATTCATCTTTGCTTAAATAAGTGATCCCAACAGATGATGTTAATGTGAAGCATGATTTTTGTATGAGGTGGAAGGTCTTTGAGGTAAAAATCCCACTTAGTGTACATGCAGGAAAATGAAGTAACAATTTCTAAGTACTGTGGAGGTCTGTTGAACAGATATGTCTGATGTCTTTGGTTTGGTAGTTAGTAATAGTTCTGTGATGATTGAAAGGCTGTCTGACCAAGTCAAAGTGGTATTCTTTCATTTATACATACCTTATATATGTATTAGTGTGTTCTGTAATAACCATTCTCTTTATTTTACTTGGTAAAATGACATGTTTGAAACTTCCTAATTTATATTGTTGAGAGATGAATTTAATACTTGGAAATGTACTCTGCTGTATGTTTTTGTGTTGGGTGATGGCAGTTGATAGTAAATGCAAGTATATTTCTATATGACAACAAAGGTCAAATATAATGTGATAAAGACCCTGTGCTATTGCAGCTTAGAAATGTAAGATACTTTGCCTTCAATTGGGAATTCTATATTGAAACACTGGAAATGGGCTCAGAGATTATATAGAAACCAGTGTGAAGTTTAGAAACTGGTGAAATGTTTCCTCCTCGGCTGGCTTTCTTAATTTCTGAATGTTGTCTAATTTGTGTCATAGCTGTTTAAGAACTGCCTTCTGATCTCTGATAACTGCTTCTAGGAGGGGAACAGCATACTGAGACTCGCAGATATCTTTAGGAATGCCCAGGATGGTGGATACTGAAGCTGTCTGCAGGGAAGATGCTTGGGGATGTTTGGGATCTCTGTCATTCGTGTGTACCACAGCATAATTCCCCTTTCTAGTGTTCTGCTGTCATTTGCCAGGATATCTCTGCGGGCAGGCAGTGCTGTGACTTGTGAGAAGCTTGGTGTCAGCCTTTTCAGGGCACTGAATTATCTGCCAGTCATTAGCATAATTATTCATATTGCTAGGGTTCACATGAGCTAATAAGCAGGACTGATTCTCTGTTTTTTCTGTCTTGCAGAAGTGCAGCGTGTGATGACAGATAGCAGTATTCTCACCAAAATGGAACAAGGGGTGTTCTCATCCGCTAGTACACAGTCTGTCAAATATAAAGTTGCCCATCCAGGTCTGTTTTCTATTCCCTGCTGAAAGGGAGATGCTCCAGGTGCTTTGGAGGGTGTCCATGTACTTGCTGCTTTAACTCTACTGCTTTAGAAACACTTTTGAATAAATGAGTAGAGACAAGTCTCCAAAGCCGTTACATGAGAGAACTGGATTTCCTTTTGTCCCCCACTACTGTATGACTTGTGTTTTGTTATTTCTCTGTTGAATCTCAACAGTGTGTCTTCCTGTAACTCAAAACTGCTCAGATAGTTGGTTAAAAATACTTGCAGCGATTGGAGACTGCAGTTTCAATTTTAGGTATATCTTGTTAAAGGATGGGAATGAGAATAAACAAGAAAATTGCTAAACTCTTCATACCTCCAGAATATCCCTTCTTCAAAGGTGGTTTCTGTGTAGCCCTTGAAACTTTGGGGTGTAAAAAGGCAAAATTATTTCTTGTAGTGGAAATCCAGTTTCATACAATGGGATGTTGCCAGGGCTCTGTTTTGTTGGCTGTAAAACTAAGTAAGACTAAATGAGCAAAGTATGGTAAATAAACTGCAAAGTCATCATTAAAAAATAGTCTGAGCTATAAGAAACTTGTTGGGGGGGGAAAAAAAGATGCTGGCAGGCTTTCCTAGTGCAGATGCAGATTCTGCCAGCAGAAAAAAAAAGTGCTGTTGCAGGTAAAGCTGCTTTCGTGCAGGGAAGTGATATAAGCTCTAACCACATTTGCTCTGGGGCCTTTGCCAATGTAAAGATGTTGCCAAAGATTACATCCCCAAGATGCTGCTGCATTGGCAATGATTTCCTGAGTGTGTATAGTTCAAGAGTGTTAAGAAGGCTAAGTGATATTTTTTTGCTTGATTGGGAGTTGTAGATAAGGCATAAGCTCATTGAGGTAGATTTACCGCCCATTTGTCAAGGTGACATAATGTGCACAAAATCTATTTTGCCAGTAAACACTTCAAAGCGTTGAGCTCTTCCTGTTTTAAGTTGCATTGCAATTTGGCAAGGCATCTGTCTTTCTGCTGAATGATGTGGAGATGATGCATGGGCAGGGTCTGCTGTCAGAAAGTGAGAAGGTGGTGGTAAGAAGTGGGATCCAGTTCTGGAGCTGGATTGCTAAATGGCAATGTCAAGTCTACGCTGAGTGGTGACAGGTTGCTGTGATGTTTAACTCAAGTGCTTTGTTTAGCCAGGTGTATGTGACAGTAAAGAAGTTTCAGGCCTTTGTGCAGTGATGGGGAGATGAAATCAGCCCACGGGAGGTGGGTTTTTTTTCTTTCCTAAAGTGCTGTAGAGTGTGGTGATGTTTTAGTGAGTGGGTAACATTTTCTGTCTGTCCAAGTGAAACATGCTGGAAAGGGAAAGGTTTGTAAAAGTGTGCTGCTTTGAGGAAGAGACAAAAATGAGTATTTAGTGCTCACCGAACAGGCCTGGAGCAGAAAGATAAGGTGGAAGAATGTAAAGGTTTTTTTTTTCTCGGTAAAAATTTTCTAACTCTCTTGTAAAGTGCCACTTGGTAAAAATTCTTCAGCTAAGCCTGTGTTTCTCATCAGTCATGTTATGTCTGAAGGAGTTAACAGCTGCATTCTACCAGTGACCGTGTATCAAAGTGTGTTTGAGGAAACCTGGGAATTGCCATGAGAAAAGTTTTTAATTGGGATGGCTTTCATTTAGTTGTCATGGTAGATCTTTAACTTACTGATTTTTGTGGGTGCTGCTTCATTGTGCTCATGGAAGAAGTTACAGAATCACAGAATCTCAAGGACTGGAAGGCATCTCGAAAAATCATCTAGTCCAACTCCCCTGACAGAGCAGGACCACCTAGAGTGGGTCATATAGGAACTTGTCCTGTGTCTTAACATTTTCTTCTATTTGTTAGAAGATGTGAGTTACAATGTTCTAAAGTGGAAGTCAGGATTCGGGACACTGACATGTTATTGTAAGATTTTTTTACGTAGTATGTCCCTTCAAGCACCTGTGAGTCTGAGAGCTCTAACTTCTGCTATATGATGTAGCCTGCCTTTTTGCTCTCTCTTGACTGGGAAGGATAATGCCTTATCAAGCATGACAATAACTTCTGGGTGAGAACCACCATGTGTTTGTGCTGGGAGCACAGTTTGTGTTAAAACTCTATTCAGGACTCATCCTGGGAACTGATTTTAAACAATCAACTCAACAAGAGTTGGTGAGGTACCACTTGCCTGGATTACATCTTTCCTCTGGGATTAACAGCTCATCTCTGTCTGCTTGAGCATACTATGATAGATGTTCTTCATTAGTGCCCAGTAACAAAAGCAGGTGGGAGACAGGTCACCTGACAATTTGAGACTTAACAATCATTTGAGAGGTGTATTGACACTGAACTTCGTTGGGGTCCAATCCTCTGCTTGCACAGTGTCTGAAGAGAACATACCCTTTCTTTATCATCATCTAAAGGATGTTTGAGACCTTTGTGGAGAATTTATAAAACTTAATCCAGAAAACCAATTTACTGTTTTCTTGTCAGACTTATTTGTCTTGAAATTGTCTATGGAAAAAGAACACACGTTACTGGGATATTACCTTTTCCAGTGTGAAGTGAGTGTCAGAAAAATATGCTGTCAAAGTGAGTGTGTTCCATGTTTTTTTTTAGCTATGCCATGGTATAATGATCTCTTTTTGTAGGAAAAAAAATAGACTGTTAACATCACAAAGTAATTTAAGGATACTCTTCTAGGGTTTTTTTGTGATTTTTTTTTTTTTTCTATATTAAGTAGAATAGACTTTTGTTGGTCAGATACTGATTTAGTACATCTGGTCTTTATGAATGAAACGTGGTAACATATTCAGGAGTAAAATGATGGTTTGGCCTTTTTAAAAAGGCCAGGCAGTATGCAGTTTTGTATTGTGCTGTTACTTTGTGTAAAAGTGCTATCCAAGAAGCAAATTCTCAGAACCATTCTGTGTGGTTGTAAGACTCTTCTACTTTACCTTAGTTAGAAATCTACACTATACCACCACTGATACCTCCGCCCATCCAACGTCTTTTGACCAGATGAAGCCACTGAACATGCTTAAAGCACCACAAATGAAGTTCTGTTATTCTAATGGCATGTAAAATCTGCAGAGAAGTCCCATCTGGTGCTGAGCTGTAAGTAGTTCAGTGACTTCAGTTGGGATGGCCTGTTCTTTAAGTTGCATGAGCTGCTGGAAACTGGAGCTATCAGAGGCAGCAGTTTTGCTACCTGATGGGGAGGAACAGTGCCAGTTTCCTACAGATAACATTAAGCCTGTGAAATGGGTGAATATGGTTCTAGGCCAGAATCTATCAATGTGCAAGGTGGACTGTGGTGAAAGAATGAAATTAATGTCCCAATCTGTATTTGTGTGAGGAAAAAGAAGCAGAGGAAGCTTTTTTGAGACACCTTAAGACTTCTGCAAAGCAATTTAAAGGAAAAATCAGTTGTATAATTCCTCTTCCAGCTTTATTCCTTTGCCATCTGTTTCTGCCTGTAAACAGGACAGTTTCTGTAGCTCACATTGTCACACCTGTACTTTCGCAGAATGATACAGTTCATTGAGAAGTTCAGTTACTGAAGATAGCATTCTCCAGAAACTCAAACGCGATGCTTTGGGTTGTTTTCCTTTTATTAACTTGATGGGTAGCTGACCTGACATATGCCACTTCTAGTCTTTACAACATTGGCTAATAAAAGACCTTTAAAAAAAGTGTAATTCTGTCTTGTCAGGCTCATGATGTGGTTATGTGGAGAGATGTCTCCTTGTAGAGATTGGCAGTATTGCCACAGTTCACTATCAAAATCTTATGTTTGTAGCCCAGCTGAAAATAATGCCCAAATACTGTGATGATAATATGGACAGGGCTAAGTCTTGCTTCTCAGCAACTGGACTGCACTCCTGCGTGGCCACTTCACTCAAGATCTATCTTGCAAGTAGGGAAAGCTTTTGTAAGAAACATATCCAACTTGTATTTTTCTTAAAGATGAGAAACAGTATTTCTGGATTATGCTTTCTGTGGTGAAAGCTGAAGTTGCTGGTGAGATAATGGATGAAAGAAGTGAGAGCTCTAACTAACTTGCATCAAATTATACCCTGATAGGCTTTAAAGTCTTTGGGACAAGAAGATTTGAAGAGTCTGTTGATATGGGGAAGACCAGCTTTGACACATGGCTCTCAGAAGACTGATTTCACAAACAAATGTCTTGAATGGAAGTCTCTGTTGTCTGAGTTGTGCCAAATCAACTGTCTGACCACCGGGGAATCCTGCTTAAATAAACCAGCGACCTCCTTAACCTGGATCATTTCCTCTATCTGCTTCACTTGTGCTTCCATCAGTGAGTGGTCAGACCCAGGAGCCAGCGGCTGCAGGAGCTTATGTTGCTGCTGAAATGAATACTTTCAGCTGCTCCTACTTAGTCTGGTAGCAGTGGGATCCAGCTTCTTTGGAGCAGGGTCTGAAGAGCACATTTTACTGTCCTGCCTAGTTACTGCCCTCTTCAAAGTAAAACAATAATCTGAGTAGTTGTTACTTTATCTCACAGTCAAAAATAGAGCTGATTCATAGTTAAGCCGTCCTGGATTTCTTGACTCTTCCTCTGTGTCTCTGAAGTCTTGTGCAAGGGAAAAGATTTCTAAACTGATTCTGACCAACCTGTGCTCTTGGGCTAAGCTAAGGTATTTTGGTATGTATTGCCCAGTCACTGAACTGCCTTCATTCAGCACTGTTGTCTCTTTCTGTGGCAAAATGTGAACTTGCCTTCCTCTTGAGCCAACGTAGTGTGTTTTCTTCAAGCCTAGTATTAGTGAGTTACCATGCTGGTTTTAGACAAGAATTGAAACCTGGCCTGTGTCTTTTTTAGTCTTCTCGAGACTGTTGGATTTAGACACAGTGCAGGAGTGAAAGTATCAAATGCTGCAGCTTTCTTCTACTGGGGATGCTTGTGAGCTGGAGAAAACTACCACTTTTCCTGTTTGTTTGATGGAGGAGTATCTATTTGCTTAGAAATGCCACATGTATAGGAACAGTGCAGTAGCTGATGGGTCTGTATGAACTGTAGTGGACTGAGCACTTTCCTAGAGTTGGGGTCATTTATAACAGAATGGGGAAAAAGAGAGCCTGACATTTTGAAAGAGCAGTGGCATGTTAAAAAGAGAAGGTGGCTGAAATATACTTTGTGAAACATCACTTGTGTGAGTAGCGTTGTGTGGATGCGCAGGGAGACTGACTACATGTTATGGCTGGTAGTGACACAGATGTGATACTGTTTTTTCTAAGTAGCCATCTGCTTTCACTGACTTTGCCTCCTACCAGAAGCCATGATGTGAGTCATTGAATGCTTACCAAAGGTTTGGCATGAGAGGGGAAAAATTGGTGTTTACCAGGGACTTTCCCTCTACCTGGATGACCCTGCAGATCATTTACACTCAGGATAGCCAAAATTGGGATTTTTCGTATTACTTTGGCCACAGCCTAGCTTCAATACTGTCTACTGTTTTCTTCCTCCACAATGTGAGATATTAAGGAGCTACTGAAATAGTAAACTGGGAGAATTCTACGGAAATTATGTCATCACCTTCTCCTACTCCTTTAAGGCAAGACTTTGCAAATTTGTAAGTGGGAGGCAGTGGATTGAATAAACCCATTCTGAAATGTACTCTGGCACCATGTGTTCCCCCTCTAGTTTTCTGATTCTCTTGCAGTATGTCAGCTGTAGTTGCTCAGCATAAACTGATGTTGCTCAGCACAGGCTATAGCTGTGGTTGTTAACACAGATTTGTGGAGCTCCTGCTTGTATGTTGAGATTTCTTTTGGGAGACACCAGGGAGAGGGAGATACTTCAGGTGATACTGTGTTTGTGGGCAGTAAAATGCTCCTTAATTTAAAATACTTAATGAGAAATGGTTTGTGAAACTGTGTACATTCAGAGACCTCTTGTTCCATAGTCCTCAGTGAGTTTCCAGTGGTGTAACCTGCACAAATTCACAGAGCTTCTGTACTTCTGAGTCTTTGCTTTTTAAAGATTGTCTTTATACTCCAGAACTGTAACAAGAGGAAGTAGAAGCCAAAATAGTCTTAACATTAAATCTGTAAAATAAGGGTTTAATATTTCTTTGTATGCTGTCATCAAACCATAGCTCTCCTGGTCTGGGCAGAAAAGTGTCTGAACTGTTGGAAAACACAGTCCCTGATCGTAGCCCATGTGCATTTCTTTAGTTGCGTTGAGTTGGAGGTGGAGCTTCTGCAATGATCTGAAAGCCAGTTCTGCCCAGCTCACTTGAGCAGCATGGCAAATCTATCTGATCTTCTTTTCTTCAGAAGCATTACAGTGTGAATTCCATTTTTGCATTTTAAAATTTGCTAATGTTTCCTGGACTTACTGCTTTAGGGTTTTTTTTTTCTGATTTTTAAAATCTTTCTTAGACAATGGATTACTGTTGTAGCTCCTAATCATTAACCTGAAAACTTTCCAGAAAGCTCAAAGAAAATGTTCAGCAGCTGACTGCTTAGTTTCTGTCTCTTGAACCAATTAACTGAAGTAATAGTTTGCTGTGAAGTTGCTTTTTATTATCTTCTTCTGCTTAACCAGTGTATGTTTATCAGAGCTAGAAACAATCAATAGAGTGCAGATGATAGGTTACTACAAACTGAGATAATAATATCAAACTGCCATTTGGTGCTGTTATGTCATGGTACTAATTCAGTAATTCTGTAAAAAAAGTGCAAAATTATGTGTGAAGGGAAGTTAATAAGAACAAGGAAGATGTAGGAAGCTAAGGAGATAATCAATGTTGAAGCTGAAGCCTATGTATGTGTTAATGAGAAGTTGCAGTGAAGTGGTAAATGCCAGCTGAAGGACAACAGTTGACAGCAGCAACTGGCAACGTCATGGGGAAGTAGCCTGTCTTCATGTGGAGTCGCTTGGAAATGTCACTAGCAGAAAACAGGAAAATTTCTGGGTGATATAGAGATGGGTAATATGAACAAGTCTCTTGGTGTGGCTTCAATGGGGCTTTAGGATGTGAAGATCATATCCTCAGTGGATGCATAGAGACCAAATAATATTGACTTTTTTGTTGTTGTTGTTCCAAATACTTTATTTATAAGATAACTATCTCAGATCACCTGTATGTTGTACTGGCCCCATAAACCACGACATACTTAATGGCAGAAATGTAGCATGGCATGATTCTATCCCAAGCCTCAGGAGAGTATGGCTGGGTGTTAGCAGACCGATCTGTTTAGCTACTGTCCTTACGTTATCACAACAGCACTCATGTTCTGTCTCTAATTGAGCCAGGGAATATTAGATTACATGAAGACTTTCCAGCAGCTTCTCAGAGTGCTCAGTCAGTGTTGTTTAACAACTAGCAAGTTTGAAGATGACCTCTTTAGGAGATGATGTCCTGGAAATACTCAACACTTGGATCTCCTCAGCTCCTGGGAATTCTGTTAAGCTGCTAGAAGTTAGTTCTTGGACCTCTAATATTTCCTGTGATTGTCTCCTGAGAGAACGGATTTGAATGAATCATCAGAAGTGAAGGTTGCTCAATACACTTGGAAAATGATGCAAACTGTACATTGACAGTCTCTACTGCAATGTGATTCAGTCTAAAAGCTTTTATTTAAAACACTTTCTGCTGTGAATGTTTATGTCTAAGGCTACCTTGATGGGGCAGATGCAAGCAAAGAGCAGTGGTGTTCAAACAGAGTAGGTGACCTAGTTATTGCAGAATTTTAGGCTGGTGTCCACTTTGTTACTACCTGATGAAGAAAGCAGCTATATAGTTCTTGGTCTTTTGGTTGCCCTTGTTCTGTGTTGTAGGTGGAGAAGGAATTGTCTTTTGGAAAGGAGTGTCAGTGTATGAACTTGTTGGATTTTGAAGTAATTGAAGACTTATAATGAGAGGGTTTTCTACTCCTGCTCAGTGGTGGCACTTAATGCAGTTGAGTATTGCCTGTTTGTCTTGTTTTGGAGGTTCAGGGCATGTGTGCCTGCACATGACTTCCATGATTTAGAGTCATCTGGAGAACAATGGAGAAAACCACCTAGTGAGGCTCAACTGTAGAGCATCAATGAGAGCTACAGCTGAGGCAAGCAAAAAATCTCTTAATTTATCAAGAAGTCTCATGGTGAAGTTGCTCTTACTCTACCTGCTAACATAAAATGTGACATCTTGGTTATTTTATTGATGTGTTCTTCTCTGATATGGTGAGCATGGTGATCAGCTTTGGAGATGCTGTTTGATTCTGAATGGGTTTGGAGAGCAGCTGGAATTTCCTCTTGGGTGCTCTTCTGTTGGCAAAAGCAGAGTTTTTGACTGATTAAATATTTACAGTGGTGGTGTGACATGCTGTCCCTTGATGCCACTTTACTAGAGCGAATGTTTGTGCTGCTTGGCTTTAGAGTATGTGTGCTTTGTCACCACCAAGCAAAACTCTTATTCTTTGTCAGCTGAAGTGAAACCAGTCAGTTTCCTTCTGCTGGGGAACTGAAATACAGTCTTAGGTCACGTGTACACCTGTGGAATATAGCTGTGGATGTTGCTGAGGTTTCAATCATTTATAGATGTCTAAGGCTTGAGTAAAACCAGTGTTTCTGCAGTGTCTATGTTGATTCATGAGTGCAGAAGCAATTGTGTAGAAAACTTGAACTGGAAGTGGTATTAAATTCCTGTTGCGATAACTGAGTCTGAAAAAGCCTCTGCTATGGGGACATAGATGCTATAGTTGAGATGAAAACTGTTGGAACTGCAAAACTTGACATGTTTAGAAAACAATAATGAAATGGAAATAAAATGAAGAATTTATCAGTGTCATGTGTCAAAGAGGTGGGAAAGGATTTTGAAGGAGAACTGAGCTGAAGTTGTTCTTAAATCTATCACTGCTATCTGCAGTGAATGCTGAGCTTACTCCTGGCATGTGATGAGAAGCTGAACTCTAAAATATGCTTTCTTGGGTGGTAACTGCAAGAACTGACTGCACAGCTCATTGATGGATGAAAACATGAGTGGGTCAAGTAGTGCAAACTGTCATTCAGCAAATGATGACTCGGACATTCTGATTTTAGCGAATGTCCTAATAATCTTTAATTTGTAACTTAGGCATTTTAATTGCATTCAAGTTCCTTCTTCCAATTTATACTTTCTTATTTCGACAGCAAAAAGAATTTAAGTTGGGTATTAGTGGCCAAGCTTCCAATTAATTAAATTGTATTGAATGAAGGAATTTTATTTTGATTAATAATGCTTCTTTGGAGAATTCCAGACCTTTGCAGGGTTCCCCATCACTTTATCTCTTGCACTGGTATGCCATAGCATGGCAATGTAGGTAAGGATAGTAAATGTAAATATCTCCAGTGCAAAGCTGTGGTGAGATGGGATCTATTTAAAGCATGTTTGGGACTTGAATGCTTTGTTAGCCTAAAAAAAAAAAAAAAGGCAACAAAAAAATGCTGCTGAAGGACTGATTGTATTTCTCTCCGGGCAGAGCTTTAATTATGAATGTTTTGTTAGCAAGATAGTTGCAACAGCTCCTCTTTTAAAGTGCCCTGAGAATTTCAACAAAATGGCTGCTTTCTTTAGGTTTTGTTCCTATCTGGATATCAGCAGGCTCTCAGGCCTCGAGCTCTGGGCATTCTTTCTCAGCATTAACATGTAAACTTCAATAGATGGCTGTTCTAAGTTAGATCTGCTGTTTCAGCTTTCATCAAATTATGTTTGGAGAAAAAGGAAGCACTTCAATGTGTCCACTTTTCCCTTGTTTGCTGTCGTTTTCTGGCTGCTTTACCTATTGAAATGTTTTATTTAAATTTTTTTTTTGCCAACAGCAAATACCCTTTGTGAAAGCATGCTTCTCCTTGCTGTAGTAATCCCACCTGAGCTGTGGCATAGCTGGTTCATAACTAATCTTTGTGGTGTAAAAGTCAATCCTGACATGCAAAATGAGAAGCTCGTTCTGTTTCAGAACAGAAACTACAACACATAGTGTACTACACTACACTGCTGTGTAATCTGGCATTGTTTTAATATTCTGTTAATTTTAGCAGTACTGGGCAGAATGAGTGTCCAGAGGGAAGTGCTGAGGGCTTGTACACCAGCAGCAGGGTTGATAGAGGGCTGCAGCAGAACAAGTGTCAAAATAGGGGTTGAAACATCAAATTACTTCAGTGTTGTTTTAAACTCATGTGACTGGGTTACAGGACATAGCTGCTGAGGAGCAGCTAGCCTCTCACTGTGATAACTTTACTCCTCCAAAGCTGCTCCCAATTAATTGTGAGGTAAGGGTGTACATGTGAGCAATTACTATAGAGCAGCTGTTACCTGGTACCTTGTTGTTGTGCCTTGTCTTAAATTAGAAAAATCCTTAATGCCAGAGGTTTTTGCATTTGCGTTTAACTGTGGTTTACGTTATGCAAACTAGGCATCTTAGTGCTGCCTCTCTGCCTGCCTTCACTCCTGCCTGTGTGAGACCAGCTCAGGTTGTATTGCTATCCACATGCAGCATTTGAGCAAGGGCACAGTTGTATTACTCCTTGCCTTCTGTATCAGTGAAGTGTTAAAGATTAGGTCTTGGGTGTGAACAGCAGAGAAAGCAGACAGCCCAGCTGTTTCTGGTAGGAGCTTGTCATGCTGCTGCTCTTTTTTTTTTTTCTTTTTTTTTT
>WBNH01003918.1:141491-178824 GCA_013401255.1 Urocolius indicus
GTGGCCAAGAAGGCCAATGGCATCCTGGGATGCATCAAGAAGAGTGTGGCCAGCAGGTCAAGGGAGATTCCACTCCCCCTTTACTCTGCCCTGGTGAGGCCTTGTCTGGAGTCCTGGGTCCAGTTCTGGGCTCCTCAGCTCAAGAGGGACAGAGAACTGCTGGAGAGAGTCCAGCACAGGGCCATCAAGATGATCAGGGGACTGGAGCATCTTCCTTATGAGGAAAAGCTGCGGGAACTGGGGCTGTTTGGAGGAGACTGATGGGGATGTATAAATGATGGGTGTCAGAAAGTTGGGGCATCCCTTTTTTCTGTGGTGTCCAGTGACAGGACAAGGGGTAATGGGATGAAGCTGGAACACAAAGTTCCATTTAGACATAAGGAAAACCTATTTTAGTGTGAGGATGAGGGAGCCCTGGCACAGACTGCTGAGGCGAGTTGTGGAGTCTTTTTCTCTGGAGGATTTTAAAACCCCACATGTTCCTGTGTGACCTGATCTAGGTGAACCTGCTTTGACAGGGGGATTGGACTAGATGATCTCTAAAGGTCCCTTCCAAGCCCTTCAATTCTACAATGAAGGAATCTGAAGCCCAGCAAGCTGGTAAAAGTACTCCTCGGATGATATTTGCATTATAATACACTGATCCAACTGTACTGATCTCTAGAGTATAATCCTAAATAACATTTTTTTGTACACTGCTGTTGCAGTGGGAAAACCAGCTTTCTTTTCATGATGCTGGGGTACTTGGATGGATTTTGATGTAGGGGAATTTGTTTTGGAAAGCTGCAGTGCCACTTTGTTGGGAAAATGTACACACTACAAATACAATGAGACCTTCTTGTTGTTCATGACAATATGTTCTTTGAGCAATATGTGCTGGATTTGCCTTGTTGCACTTGATAATCACTGTAGATCACGTGTGATCCTCGTTACTGTGTTAGAACTTATCCTTCAGTGCAGGAAGAACTTTTTAAAAAAACAAAACCTCAGCTACAGACCACTACCTCAATTGCCTCTTACCTACTAATCACTTAATCTGCTATTCCCAGAAGCCTTAACACATGCAGTGGCTAAATGGGCTCTTCTAGCAGAAGGCAGGACAAGGCTTTAGGCTAATTGAATGCTCTTTTAATGGTAGTGTTTGAGAAATTAAGAAAATGCTGTTTCTTGGTGCATTTGGCAGATCTCTGGGCTGAATGAAGATTTATTATATTTGAGAAGAGCTTCATGCTTTCTGAAACTCATTTTTAATTCTAGAACATAACAGAGGAGAGGGGTTTGGGTGATGTGCTTTATATATGTGGGAATGCTGGAAGGATTAGGTGGAGAAACCTGTATGTGCTATCTGCCTGGTAATGTTTATAAACAGACTTGTTGGTCTAAGGCAAGAGTTGTCTTAAGTTGTAATTTTGATTTTATTAAGTTGTACTGACTCTAGGAGCTGGTATTATAATCAAGATAATTAGAGATAACATCAGTTTGTTTGCTAAATGTGTTTTCGTCTTTGATTAATTCTCTTTAGGAAGCATGTGTGTTTAAATGAGCTATTAAAAGCTCCTTTAGGTGCTGCTCTGTAATATGGATAATATTACAGAAAAAATGTTTTGGAGGCCCAAATACTAGGTAACCTACAAAGATTAGAAACTAAGCCTTGAAAGAGAATGCAGTTCTTGTCCCTAAAGCTGCAGTAACATTTTGGTGAAGGAGACCCTTAAATTCTCATACAGTGTCTTAGCAGGACTGACTTGAACCAGTTAAGAAACAGTTAAACTGCTTGTTCTTCCCTTATGTCAGCAGAGCTGGCACAGGTTCTGTGCTGCTGCATGCTGGGCTGGATCAAGGATTGATTGTATTGGAAAGCTGCTTCTGGATTTTTTTTTCTTGCCTTTAAACGAGGTTCCGTGCTGGTTTAGCATGATTCCTGTGTGGCTGCAGCAGCTTGAGCAGCAGTGTTGGCTGGGGAGAGAACTTGTCAGTCTTGCTGCCAGGGCAAAAAGTGAGGATGCAGCTCTGTAGGAGGTACAAACTGTGCAGAGATCATTCTGTTGTCCATAGAGCCTCTCACCTATGCCTCAGGGTATCGACTCGGTGTGTCTGCATTGCTGCTTTGGCTGAGAGCTACAAAGAGAGGGGAGAAAAACTCCATCAAAGCATCAAACTAGTCTGGCTTGTCCCAGAGCTGCAGCGTCGCTGCTTTGATGCAAGGAAATGGGCAAATCTACCTTAAAGTGGGAACATTTCCTTAGTGGGAGGCTGCAGTGTCGTTATCCAGGCTACTGTTAGTGGGCTGAAGGTTGGGTTGCTGGCTCTGTTTCGTAGTGACCACTCATGTGACTGTCAGCTGAGCGCCTTCCTGTATCATTGCATTTCTGAACTTGGATCCATATTGCCTGGGAGGTGTGTTTGAGTATGGACTGGAACTGTTTTCACAATACAGACTGTTTGGCAATACTGATTTCTGAGTTTTCTGCACCATACTGTGTAGCAGATTTATCATTCCAGCTGTTTATGGGACTCCACATGGACTATATTGGAGGGTCTTTTTAAAGTTATTTTTGTCCATGTGGGCTTTTTAAGCTGGAGAAATGTCTCATTTGGCCTTAAAGAAGCTGTCCTGGCATTAGTAAGAACGTGCTGCAGAAGGAAAGAAGTGTCACTTTTTATAGTATAAGCTACAAGACTAGTTCTTTGTGCTTAGTTTTTGGCCGTAGGGTTTATTTCAGTGAACGTTTAATTGATGTTATTGTGAAGAGATGCTGCCCCGCTTTCCCCTCCTACCCTCTCCCTTGTGCTAATGCATCTGTTTGTGGGGTCAGGCAATCAAACAGACCGGGGAACTGATTCAGTGAAAAAGCAACGCAAAGGAAGAACAAAAAGCAAACCCAATCAATTTCTGACCCAGTAACTTGCAGTATTTCTGCTTAAGATGACCATACTAGCATGGACTGGTGAGTGCAGGACATGCAAGCATGTGGCTGAGAGTAAGGATGGGGTGAGATTGTTGGTTTGAATGGCAATATTGGCTTTTGGTAGCTTCAAGTTGTAGCTGTAGCCTGAAGGCTCAGAAAATCACATTGCTATTTTATGTCCTACTTTTCAAAAGCTTCAGAGCTTCCACTGAAAATGTGTCCTAAGGCAAACTTCCATTTTGGTGTCAAATGGCAAAGCACACAGCTGCTCTCAGTGTTTGCATTTACTTCTGTTGCATGCAAATGGTCTTAAAACTGAGCCCGGAGAGTTCAGTTTTAGGTGGTTGAAACACGGCTCTGCAGTGTAACAGAAGCCATATGATTTGTTGTGTTTCTCAGATTCATGTAACCAAACCCTTGGCTGATGATACAGGTTTAGTTGGAAGAAAAGCTTGTATATATGTGAAAAACAGCTTTTATTTTTGGTCCTATTCTAACTTTCTAGGCTGTATTTATTTCCTTTGTTATATAATTCCATAGTGGTTTCTGGATCTTGAATGCTTCAGGAACAACTGGGGACTTCAAAGCAGACTTATCTTAAGCTGGCAACCGGTTACTTTCTGAGAGTTTTCAGCCCAAGCGTTTTGATGATTTGGGCTGAGACAAACAAGGAATATTCTTGTTCTGTAAATAGTATGGAAGAAAGGGCAAAAATGGATAACATGGATGGCAATTAGCCTCTTCCTATGTTTCATGAATATTTAAATTATCTAAGCATGCTGGACGTGGAGATGTTGGCACTTAAGCATCTGTTGTGGTGGTAGTAACTAACCTATTCCTTAAGTCTCCAACTGTGTTCTCACGTTATATAGACATCTTTTGCTTTAATAGAGTGTTTTTTTAAGAACAATGATTCTATGTCGAACTGTTTCCCGGTCTGTACAGATGTATTGTTGCACAGATGATATCAGACACACCGATTTCCCCATTTGCTTGGTGTTCTCATAACAGTGTAACAACTTGTTCAAGCAATTACTCATCAATTATTTTTCTTTTCTTTCCCTAGAATCCAGCGACTATCACTCGAATACTGCTTAGCCATTTCAACTGGGATAAAGAGAAGCTGATGGAAAGGTGAGCAGCCATCTTAACATGTAGCCACATTTTGCTCCAGACCTGCAGGAAATGTTTATCAGATTACTATTACAATGAATGAATGCACAGTATGTAGCAGGAGAATCTCTTGTGTCAGCTCTGAATGTCCTCCTTTTAGCAGCCTTTACGAGTTACAAGTGACTCCTAGATTTAATATTAGTAATACCTACTAGACTTCTGAGAAGTTTTGGAACTCAGTTGCCACTTGGAGGAAGGAGTGCCCTCCAGTTGTAACACCTACTGGCACAGTATTTTCAGTTTTTGGAGAAAAGCAAACAGGAACAGATTCCTGTTACCTTGTAACTGTTTTCAAGTTTGGGCTTAGTTGCTTCTTGCCTGTCATGCTAGCATGCCTGTTGGCTTGAATTTTGCCTCTGTCAGGCACTGCAGAATGTTCTATGGTAATTTTAATAGTTTGTTGTTATCAGGGGAGGCCAAATCCAGCTACAGTGGTAATGCATTTAGTTTGTTGTGGTGGTGTTTGAGGTTTTTTTAATGTCGGTGTTACTGTTGAAGACAATGTGAGGAAGTTGAAGAATTCATTTTACTTGTAGAAGCTGTGAGTTAAATTAGTCTCACCCAGAAGGAGCAGTAAAGGCAGTACAGGGACATACAGGTCTTTAAGGTCTTTACTATCCGTAACAAGTGTTAAGAGACCTAAATGAGTGGGGAGGTTCCCAGTAGGGTTATCTGTTTAACTTTCTCTCATTACCCTTTGCCAACTGATGGGGATAGGATGTTTCCTAGTCTGTAAACAGAAACAATTGTTGGTACTGCTGTTGAATTGAAAAAACCACTGAAAAACCCTAAGTCTCTGCACTATGGACTGAACCCCTGTAGGCTGCTGCAGATGTGGAAGAGCAACAGATTTTCAGTCTATTTTGGAGTTAATTATTTTTTTAGTTTAAAATTTCTGCTGTCCTGGGATAATGGACACCATTTACCCCCCGGCTCAGGTATCTCTTACATTTTGTTTGGCCTGGATTTTCTTTTTTTTTTTCTGAAATGATTGTATCTTTTAAAGCTTCCTGGTCTTTGCTTTATTTTCCAGAGATTGACCTCTTCTAGTTGCTATTGGAAGTACAGAAGCTTTGTGTTACAAATACAGTCACATTAAAGCTATCTAACTTTGACTACAACTGTTAAGTTCTCTGGTTTAGTTCTTTCTCAAATATGTGTCTGTTCTTTGAGTTTCTTCTGCTGGTTCTTTTGGTCAGGTTAAAGTTCACTCTCCTTAGTTACCTCTCACTTTGAGTTACCTCTACATAAGTGTCCTGAAATGTCATTCTTTTATTCAGTAGGGTTTTTTTATTTCCCTTCTCACTGGACACTTGTTTAAGGCTACCATCAATTTAAAAAGAAAAAGTGAGCGTCCTTTGGGTTTTTTTCTTTTTTTTTTTTTAATTTTTTTGTTTTTTTTCTGAGGGCTGAGTCAGCAACTTCATTATGAGGTATTATTGTTAAGGCTTCTAGGGTTTCTGACCAAACCACACTTTAAGTACATATAAATACTTACAAAGTCCACGGGTAAACATTTACTTTCAGTAGTTGCTCATCTTAAGATACTTACCTTAATTCTATAGGATTGTCCTTGTGAGTAATGTAACACCTGACCCTTGCTTATGCTGGCCTGGGCACACTAGTCACAGTTTGGTGCTGATTTAAGTCCTGTTGTGTTAGAAAAATGCTAAAATGTTTTCTCTCAAGTAGCTGCTGCTGCTTTATGTCACTTCTTCACCAAATAGCTTCCATGAAGCTCTTAGTAGCACTCCACTGATGCTCAGCTGTGTTAAACCAAGAGCCGGATGCTGAGGAAGAGACTGGAAGGTGGCTCTTGGTGTTCAAGAAGATTCTGTCATTGCTGAGGTAGTAGATGAAGGCAAGAGTGGGAGGCAGGTGGTCTCTTCAGAAACCAAGATGCAAAACAATCAGTTGGAATTGGTGATGGAACTGGAAAAGATGCTATGAGCTAGCTATCACCTCTTTTTGCTAAAATAGAGGTGGTCCTCGTTGAGATGACTATGACAAGCTGCTGAAGCCCAAATTTAGCTTTGATTATTGTTCCAAAATGCAGATAATTTTTGAGACTTGCTTGACTTTGTGTATGTCCAGCAAATCTTACTGCACCAGTGTACTAGGGTAAATGAGTTGAAAAACACTGGGAAGCATTCATGGTGAGATGGAGAGGCATGCTCTAACTGGGCAAAATTAATCACTACTCTGTCTTAATTTTTCAAGGGAAAACCCCCCAGATTTAGATTTTACTTTAAAGTAACACTGTCAGCTCACTCTGTCTTCAGTGTCTGACCCGGAAGCCTTGTGTCTGCCATTGCCAGCTCACTGTCAGCTGGACTTGTGTGCTGGCTTGGCTGTTGGTGTGCAGCCATCACTGTACGGGTGAAACCCAGGCAGAGCTGACCCTGGGGCCAGAGCAGTGGCTCTGCTGTGGATCAGGAGGTAGCTGCTGATGTTGCACTTCTTGCAGGCACCAAGTAAAAGTGCTTTGACACAGTGTTCTTTCACACTAAATGAGACTGTTCTGCAACAGTGTGGGAGACTTTTTTTTTTTTTTTTTACCAGGGGGCTTTTACTTTAGCTGAATTTGCCTTCTTGTATTCCTAATAACCATTAGGAAGATTTCATGGGAAATTCCTGTTGTTGCCTGCTGTCTGAGTGGGGTGTAATGCTTGGTAAGATGTAATGTTTGGGTGCAATTTTTGATGCTTGATTTCACACCAAGTCAGAGCTTGAACTCAATTGCTTAATTTACAAAAGCTTGTAAATTGCTTAATTTACAAGCAATTTAATTGCTTGTAAATACTGTGAATATTTACAGTACCTAGCCAGTGTCTGTTTTACCTTAGCTCATGGTGAGTCAGCATGGCGTAACAGGCAACCTTATCAAACTTTGCCTGTAGTAATGCAGATAACCAAAGTAGCTTTTAAATAAATGGTGAATGTGGTGAGGTCTGAGCTAGTGAGATGAAAATTACTGTGTTTTAAAACATGAAAACATTTTAATTTATTTTCTTAATTGATTAAGAATAATTTCTTAGTACATCTTCTCTCAATTTATTTTTTGGTGAAGCACTAATTGTTTGACTGTGGCCAACAGCAAAACTGATGTTTTGTAGGATGCGAGTGGGTAGTGAAGAAAGTACTTGAGTTCAGCTTCTGATATACTGCATGTGTTTTTGGGAATAAAGATGTTAAATATGTTTTGCTCTGTGTCACAAGCTTGGTTAATAGAGATGGCAGACTAACAGGTGCAGATTCATCAGGTAACCTCAGAAATAAGTGATGGAAATGTTTTTAGTTTGTTACTGTCCAATTTCATTATGTGTGGTAGCATATGTCCCTCCTGAGAGGAGCTTTGGGATGAACCTCCTCATAATAGAGAGGCTAAAATGCACTCTTCTGCTTCATGTGCCTTCTCTTGGTCATTTTTTTTTTTTTCAAGAAAAATATTTTAACATGTAACCAAAGACCCAATTTAATCCCTGAAAGTACAGACAGAGGTACTGCAGTTCCTCATAAGTGCTTATCTTGGTGGCCACAGGTCTCTCTTCCCTCTGCTCAGAGGACAGATGCCAGGATGACCATAGTGGTTTGGCTGCTAGCCCAGATTGCCTCTTCTTTTTGTATTCAGAGCCTAATGCTTCCCTGTAGGTACATGGCTGGCTGCTTTCCTTTAGGCAAATAGGTACTTAACACTATTCAGCAGAGGCTGAACAGGTGAAAAATTGTGTATGGCAGGCATTTTGGTATGAAGATAGCTTTTACTGGGAGTTTACTGATTATCTGACATTCACAAACATACTTTCGCTGAAGTAAATATCCCAAAGTGTGTACTAAAGCTTTTATTTCTCAGTGAAGAGGCTTTTTATCTTTGGTACTCTCTTGGATAGGATTTGATTATGTCTAGAAAATGGTGATTAAGTAGTTACCAACAGCAGGAGGGAATTTTGAAGAAATAAAGAAGTTGACAGCTTTATCGCTCTGCCAAAATTGCTTGATGCTGTTGCATACCTGGTGTTAGTAAGCAGTGAAGAAATTATTGAAACACTTGAAAATAGTTCACTGGTGTGTCTATTCATTTTTAAGCAGTAGAGAAAACAACTTTGTTTATGATGAAAAGAACGAATTTTGAAAAGCTAATAGAACCAGTTATTGAAGTCAGCTATATTGAGCTAAGAGTCTGATGTTGGTTTGAATAGACCATAACATTTCTCGAGAATCAAAAGTGCCAGTTACCTGCATCGCAAAGGGAGAAGAGGACAAAGTATTTAAAAGGCTGTTAAAGATACTGTGCTCCTCCCTAAGGTGGAAATAAGAACTGAGCTACCAAGAAGCAACTCTTTAGTATTGAGAAATTGAGGAAATATCAAAAACCATGGAGTTGTGAAGGAATTGAGGAGGTAATTGAAGAGTTTTTCTCCTATGTTTCACAGCTCAGATGATAGTGTGGAACTGTATTACATAAACTATGTGCATATGTTTGGATTCAGCTATTAGTATGGTGTGTATAAAGTTATTTGGTTCAAAATGGAAGTAGCAGACTAGATTGAACTTGTTATTAAGTCCTTTATCTGTTAATTTTGGGATGAATGTTTGTTAGTGTTAATGACTTGGCACAAATCTGTTTGGAGATGGTTACCTCAGAGGAGGATGGTAGGCATCATACAGGGAAAAAACAAGGCAGCTGTGAGGTTCCTAGTAGTGAAAGTGGTACGAAGTGACATGGTAAATCTCATCAGCAGAGAGATGATAAAGAATATGGGGTTTCTAAAAGAAAACTAACATGAAGGAGCTCTGGAGAAAGGTTGACATTGCTTGGAATATATTAAGTGAGGTATCTGCAGGAAATATATAGGTGAAATTGTGTAAAATCGTAACCGGAATAGCATATATTTTGACCTTGGATTCAAGGAAGATGAATGGAAATGAAAACTGGTGGAGAAGGTTTGCTGGGACAGGGAAGTGAAGAAAATGTCACGCATTATCTGCTCTGTTGAGAAAGGGTGTTAGTGGCTGCCTGTGAATCCTCTGACCAAAAAACTAGGGAAGGGCAAAGGGAGATCCGCTTAAATGGATGGTCTGTGGTGGTAAATGGGAAAAAAATATGGTAATTGGAGTTAAGGTTCGCTTCTAAACAGTGAGAGAACTGAAACAGTCTTCTGACCTGGGCCTCAGTGTTTGCCTAAGGAGTGGTGGAGCAGTTAGAGAGGTGTTGGACTTTACTCTGGAGTATCCATTGTAATCCAGTGTATTTTGAGGGACATCCCGGTTTTCTTCTGTTTTTTAGACTTCTTTTTCACCCTGTGCTATTTAGAAGGGATAGGCATTTGGAGGTGAAAAGCAGTTGTTGACTTTCTGATTATATATCTTGGTGTAGGGTAGTAGGTTCAGAAAAGTAGTTTTTGCAGACATTTTGTGAAAATAGAACTGTATGATGCAGGTGGTAAAGGCAAGTTCCTGATGCAGGTATACATCCTTAAAAAACAGCCTACCGTTAGAAATGTCTTTGGTATATCCATAAGCATGAAATTTACCACGAATCCCAGTGTTCAAGTAGCATCGTAGCATTTGTCTTCAAAACTGATTTCTTTGCGCACATCACACCCAACTCTTCGCCTCTTCTCGAACAGAGCATGTCCTGCACGTAAGGACAGTTTGAAGGCTGGAAAACTTTCATGGAGTTAATGTTTAGCCATGACTCTTTATTAAACAAATACTGCCTATAATAGGGCTGTACTGAATTTACTTGTTAAAATTTTCTAGTTATAGGTAATCCTGAAGGCAAACAAAATAACTTAGTTGAGCTAAATCTCCGAGCTAATATTAAAGACCAGTGGCAAAGCCTTGTGTATACTGCAATGCCAGAATTCATTACTACTTTCAAAATTCAGTGTCTAGAAAATTGTGACCTAAAGTATATGAACTGCATCAATAAACATATGAAACAGCAGTGAAATTAACCCTTTTTAATTGTAAGTCTTGTTTTTAGGTAGTACTGTAAGGGAGCTGCTATGGATTTAGGACTTTTGGGGAATACCATGGGATAAGGCCATCTAGCCAGAGGTGTTTTGATCAGATGTATGTCAGGACGAGTTCCACAATATTTGAGGCAGACAGAATCTCAGAATTCCGGAATGGTGAGCACTGGAGTGGACCTCTAGAGGTCATCCAGTTCAACCCCCTGCCGAAGAAAGTTCTCCCCAACTGGGTCACACAGGAACGTTTACAAATGGGCTTTGAAACCTCCAGAGAAAGAGATTCCACAACCTCTCTGGGCAGCCTGTGTCAGGACTCCCTCGCCTGAACACCAAAGAAGTTTCTCCTCGTGTTCAAGTGGAACTCCCTGTGGTCTAGCTTGTGCCTGTTACCTCTTGTCCTCTCACTGGGCACTACAGAAAAATGACTGCCCCCCCCCCCCCCCCCCCCCCCCCCCCCCCCCCCCNCACATGCTCTTCAGGTGTTGATAAGCATTGATAAGGGCCTCGGTCTTCTCCACGTTTAACAGCCCCAGGTCTTGTAGCCTTTCCTCATTCAAAAACTGTAGTAACTAATAAGAGAAAGATGGAGTAACTTCTTTCCCCAGCAGAAAGTCTTGATTCTTTTCTGTCTGTTGGCGGACAGCGGATTCTTTTTTTGATGAGTTTAAATGTACTTTGTGAAGACTCTTCAACTTTAACCTTGCCTTTGTGTGTAATTACAGGGACAATTGTCTGCTGGGAGTGAATTTACTGGTCTTAAATTTAAGTAACTGTACTAAGGTCAAATGTGGGTTTTTTTCATAGGTAGATTCCACTTTATTTTGATTTAAATTGATGATGGGAGAGGAATGCCTTGTTTACTGGATTTGGTTAGGGGATGTCTATGCAGGTAAGTTTAGCTGGTTAACTGTCAGATTTGGTTAGTTATTTGAAGCTGCTGCAGGCTGGGGAAAGGTATGTGGTGTCTTGATACTGGTACAGGCTGACCTGCCTACTAATGATTCTTTCAAATCTAGTCCTTCTCAACAAGTTGAACTTTCCTATAAGTCTGTAAACCAAACTAGTAGTTTGTTTTCCTTAAGGGAATAGGAAATAGAAAGGGCTCTTTTGTCTCCCCCCAATCAATTTTGCACCATCCTTTCCAGGAAATATCTAATTTTTGGAAGCACTGTAAACTCAGAATTTTATTTTCTTAGGAGACTGTTAAAATATCTCAGGTTGACTGGAGACAGAAGATAGGCAAATAACTAGGATTTTGGCCCAAGGGATGGACTGTGCAGGCTTTGGAAATGGTGCTCAGAGTGAAATTGAAGAGGAGCTGAAGTGGAGATTAGAGCCCAGACCTAGAAGCAGTTATTCCCAAATGCTGGAGGTAACTGAAGTGCTTGATCAGCTGAATCAAGGGTCTGACTCTGCTGATGCACTTCTCCTTAGATCAGAGAAGGAGGTGTCAAGATTGAAGTCAGGATCTCTTGGTACACAATGTAGACTTAGTGCACAAAGGAAAGCACAAAGTATGAGACCTAGGGACCTGATGAATCACAGACTGTGACTAAGGCTTCTTGCCTCCTCTTTAATGTTTTAGTCATTAGAATATTAGGAAAAAATGGAAGGCTTAAGCTGAGAGAATTGAACTTGAGGCCATCACACCTGTACTTTAGGAAGGTGTTTTGATGTCTGGACTGACAAGCAGGACAGCCTTGTTCTAGTTTCTTGACCTGGAGTTTTAATGCAAAGCAACCAGTGTGGAGAATCACGAATTACTTGTAATACAATAAAGAACTGAAGGTACCTGAACTTTCAGGTGTAGTTGACTAATACCCACCTCCATGGTTAGAGCCGTGTTGCATTATGTCAGTGAAAAGTTTGTTAAAAGTAACAGGGGTGTGTGGTGTTGGAAATGTTAAAACCAGCGTTGTATATTTAACTCCCAAGTGACTTAAAAGGAAGGTGGTTAGTTTTTTATTCTCTTGTGTGTGTTTTGCAGGTACTTTGATGGTAACTTGGAGAAACTCTTTGCAGAGTGTCATGTAATTAATCCAAGTAAAAAGTCTCGAACACGCCAGATGAACACAAGATCGTCAGCCCAGGATATGCCTTGTCAGATCTGCTATCTGAACTACCCAAACTCGGTGAGTACCTGGCAGACAAGGTGATATCTTTACCAGTAACTCCCTAGACCTTATCTGAAATGGAACATCATGAGCAGGAGTCTGCAAGGACTTCTCCAACAGTATTTTTAAAAAGCCTTTGAAGTTCAACTGAGATTTTGCTTCTCTTCATGGAATCTTCTAATCTGTAGCATATGTGTTCAAAAACGGTGTTCAAGGTTGTTTCTCCAGGCACTAAACCTTATGTCTTGTGTGCTTGCAGCTGGTCTAGGTAATGCGGTGGGAGACCACACAGTTGTGTAGTGCTTTATGCATTTTCTTTAATTCTTACAGTGTGGTTTGACAAACCTTTTTTTGAAACGAGCCTTAAACAATATTCGTGTATCTGAAATGGGATTGTATTTCAAAGGGAATTGTTTTCTCTCCATAAACGTTTGAGTGTGCTGGAGTCTCAGCAGGAGTGTAGTAAAGTTCTTCAGAAAAGAAGCAAGCAGTAGCTCAAGTGTATTTATGTAATTGTTTTTTACAGAGGTCAGATAGCATTTGAGACATGGAAATAAATGATAAATGAAGACAGAAAAATACGTGGAAAACGTGATGGGTATAGAAATTGACTTATATTGAATAACAGCAGAGGAGATGGGTAGTAGTAAGTGATGATACAAAACAGTCAAGCTAGAAAGCCTAGAATAAAACTGAGTAGAAGCAAAATGAAGTGCTGTTCAGGGAACACAACTAATATGAGTATCTTTTCCAAAAACATGATGAAGATCCAATACCTTCTTAATCAGAGATTAGAAGTGCTTTGAGTCTAAATTAGTCTTTTAACTTGTGGTAAGATTTGTGATGGTGCTCCTTTTTTCGTAGCTGTTGACAAACACTAAACTTTTGTCATGCAGTAATCAGAGATCGAGGCTTCTGTGGTGTTTGGCACAGCTCGGCAACTTGCTGTGACGTTCCAGAGGCAGGCCATAATGATGGGAGATGCTAGAAGTAAACAAGACTAGTGGAAAAGCCCACATATGAGAGTTCACCCATGGCTTTGCCAAAAGGCAGGGTACTGAGATATGTGAGGAATTCTTTCCTTATTGCAACCTACCATTCCCAATCCTGACCCTCCAAAGCACTGTAATGTCTGCCTGACGTTTAAAGAGCCAAGCAGCCCTTATGCAGGGCTTCCACTCTTGCTCTGGACGTGTTTCACAAACTTGCTTTTCAGCAAGGTGGAAACCATTATGGGCTTTAGTGCTTATGAGTAGCTTTTACTGAAGTAACTTTGCTGGAGTCAGACTTGCAAGTATTTTCCTTGCTCTGGAGCAGGCAGAGCAGAACAAAAGTCAATTTCAAGCTGCTGAGTTTCTCAGTGTTAAGATCAGTGTTAGGTGTGAGCCATTAACTACAAGACTTTGTACATCTCCTTTTAAGCCTTGTGTGCACGGACTTCCTTTTTAGAGAGTAGCTACAAAGGAAAATTGTTGCTTACTTTGTATAAAGAGGTGCTTTAAAAAGTAAAACAAGCTTGAGAAATTTGTTTAGCTCTCTACCTTACACTAAAATAATAATGTTTAATCACTGCAGATTTTCCACATCAGGTAGTAACGAAATGATTTTCATTTTAGGCTATGCAACATTTCAAATGACAATAGAAGGACTGAAGGAGAAAAATGGGAAGAGAATCTTTAGCATCTTTGTGTCCATCTCCAGAAAAAAAATCCTCTTGGAAGTTTCTGATTTAAACTTTGTGTTCTCAATATATTGTTCTCCGATTTTTAATGTAGTTGCTGTTTTGGTTGGGAACAGTGGGTGCAACTGACAGACCTTTCTTCTGGCTAGGGGTACATGTGCTGCCTGGGAAACAGCTTTCTGGCTACTGGGAAGAACTGCACAAAGCACACTAATAATACTTGGTTTTGTAGTTTGAATAGCATATTAAAAATTGTAGTGGCCCCGTTGTTAGGAGCTTTATCTGGAGCCTGGAGATGTTGCAAGTGAGCAGCGGTCTCTCTATATTGTTGGTGTTGAGTCAAGAGTCAGCTGAGGGAAACCTCTTTCTTCACCTTTCATAAATGTAGGAGCATATAGGAAAAGGAATGTTGTGTATTTATTCTGTAAAAGGCTGTAGTGTCTCTGGCTAAGGTAAGCTATCTGCTTTGAAGCTGTTTTGGTCAACGTGAGTCATAAATTCTAAGATAAATTATGTTTAATACCTAACCTAAAATTTCTGCTTTTAAATCCTTTTGCAATGGTCAGATTCCCCCTACCCTGGGAAAAACTTACAGCTCTTTGGTCATCTCCAGAGAACTGGGATTTGAGGTTTTGGGAAGCAGCTGCAAAATGAGGCATTTGATGCTCTCATGGCAGCCTTACACCTTTATGGTTTGAAAACTTAAAGGACATCTTTTAGTTTCCCAAGTCTCAGTAGTTATTTCAGGCAAAACTCTTACTGGTGAAGACAGGAATTACAAGGGTTGTGGCTTTGCCTGCCTCCTGTCTTGAATTTTACCCTTCAGGTCCCATTTGAGAAGCAAGGTTTTTGGGGTGGAAGTGTTTGGGGAACATCATGCTGTTGGACAAACTGTTTGTTCTAAGGACAAACAGATGACTGTTGTGGTCTGTTGGTGCTATCACTGTTACTGAAGTAAAGAAAGCCCAAGTCAGACTGCCATGGGCAACACATCTTGGAGCATCTGATCCCTTCTTTGATCAGTTTAATGCTACTAGAAGAGCAGGGACAGGTATCAAATGGTAGCATGCTGTTGCTGGCACTTGGCTTCCCAAGGAAAGTAATTGATGAGTACAGATAGGGTGAAATTAGAGCTGTCTCAGGTGATAACATGCAGTTTCAAAAGTTGCTGTTACCCATTGCACTAGAAGATTTTATGTTGGCCTTTTTGCTTACTTACTTGACATCTGCTGTCAGCCAAAAAAGAAGTTAATTGAAAGATAATCTGAATTCTTCGCAGCCTGGGAGGGAAGCCTGGTGGCTGTCTCTTTTGTGGGTATTTAGCAAAGATTTGAACTGCCTGAAATAAGTGAAATGAGTCTTAAATGAAGACATTACCTGCATTTTGTAGTGCTTCTTTATGTGCCCGCTGCAGTAAGTATTTAGGTTCATTAAGAGATGATCCTCTTGTCTCCTATCATTGGTGGAGAAGCCATAGATCTGGGAAAACTCAGTGTTGTCTTTAGATTGTGTGCTGTTGGCAGCACAGTTACAGATGTTGAGGCTTTTCTATTGTAACCTTACATCTCCAGAGGGTGTCACATGGGCACTTAAGGAGCATCAGATACCTTGTTAGTGGGCTAAGTAATGGTTTAAAAATTGGAAGATGTTTTGGTTGGTTTTTTTTTTTCTTTTTGTTTTTAATCTTGAGGTTGGTGTAGTTGGGTACCCTGTTGCTTAGCTGTCAGCCTTCTCTCTCCTTGAGCCATGATGCTGACAGGACACACCAAAGAAAGCAAAAGTTTGGATGGTTATCTCTATCTAGAACAGTCAGATACTCAGCTCACTTCTCACTGACTGGTCAGGTCAGATTGAACCATCTTGCTGCTGCTGTTGATGGTGGTAAGTGCTCTCTATCAGGGCTGTGGGAAGCCTCAGGTTCAAATCTGTGCCCTTGTTGGTGGCTGAGTGCCAGATGAGGGTGAATCACAAAATGGTGAGGCTGTGTGGGAAGATGTGTAACGTTACTAATATGCCGGTGTTGGATGAGTCTAATGGTCAAGGAGGCAGTTTGGGAAGAACATTATTTTCTTAAAATGGACTCTTTTTTTTCTTTCTTTTGTTTTCCCCAGAGAATACTAGATTTCTTTGATTGGAGCTTCATAGAAGCTGATGATATCTCAGGGTGGAGCTCTTGTTTTACCTTATTGACTGAGAATAAGCTAGTTGGAAAAGCAAAGCCTTCAAATGATAACCTGCACAGCAGTATAAGTGGCCTGTTTTAAATATAGTTTTATCTCTGCCTCTGGCTCTGGGTATAAAGATGACCTGAGAAGAATAACTTAATTTTGGTCTTTCCTTGGCAGTGTTTGCTTCTCCACCCCTTGTATAACCATTCAGTCCCAGATAGTATCTTGACATACTCTGTGTAGATGATGCAAATGCAGATTTAGCTGTCATTGTTACAGTTTGCAGCAACTAATCATTACTGAATTTTATTTAGTAATTTACACCTGCCTATTAAGATCTTTAGTATTTTTGTCTGATGAACATCTCAGTTTCAGGGGGGAGTTTACCAAGGGAGCTGACAAACTTTATGCATAAACATTAAAAGCATGAGTGCACACAACTCTATTTCTGTTGTTTAGTGCTCACCCAGTAATGCAGACTGCTCACTGATCACTTACTGTTCCCTATACAAGAGTGAAATAAATTAGTTTGTGCATATTCTGGGACTTCTGGGCAGCAGCCACGTGTGATGGCAAGACAAATGGAAAAACAGGAGGAAAGAAGACTCTGTATCATCTTAAAAGGATGACCATTTTGGTGGTGTTGCATTTGTTTTACTGATTTGCAAGAGGAAAACTGGGGAGAGCCAAGCTATGCTTTGTATGTACTCCCAAAACAAGGATCAATTTAACTGGGCAGGCAGGACGGAAATGTCAGCCACACCTTTCCTTACGGCTAGTGTAGGGGATTAAAGTCTCTCTTCGAAAGCATGACTAAAGCTGCAGCAGCAGTGTTGTGTAGTGGTGATGATGCAAACTGAATAGTAGCATCTCAGATTTGGTGTAGGGGATGAGAGATGGGATAAACTCCGCAGCACCAAGAAAGACAGAAGGTTTGAGTGAATGCACATGATATAAGTGATCCAATGTCTTGTGTTCTTTGTCATTACAGTACTTTACTGGCCTAGAGTGTGGACACAAGTTCTGCATGCAGTGCTGGAGTGAATATTTAACTACAAAAATAATGGAGGAAGGCATGGGACAGGTAAAATGTCAACTCGCCTACCTCTTGACTTGTTTCTCAACATTCTGTGTGTTGGAGAGGAGAGGGAAAGAGAAGGGAGATTTTTTTTTCTCATTGAAATGAAAAGAAACCTGAAGAAAAACAAAGAAAACCCAAGCCCCAAAACTTTGGGGGCTGCAGTCATTGCCATGGGTGTAGCTGGAGGCGGGACGATGTGGAGTTCGTGTCAGGCATCTTTGGGTGAGAGGTAACAGTGCTGTGTGCAGTGGCACAGCTGGGATGTGATAATAGATCTGATGTGCTGTTTTTGCTATGGATTGTAGTGAAATCTGTTGCCTTGGAATTCTTTGTGATGCAAAAATAGGATAAACACTGTTCCTTTTATGACCTTTTTTTTTCAGACCATTTCATGCCCTGCTCATGGCTGTGATATCTTAGTTGATGACAATACAGTTATGTAAGTATGATGAGTTGCTACCTCTTGGCTTTCCTCTCTTGTTCCATTTTGTCACTCATGCTGTTCTAATGTGTACTGGCTGATTAAAAAATTGCATAGAGGCGTTAAGGCACCAGAGAGAGATTGGTCTTGAACTGTCTAATTTGATACCAGTCTGTCTCTTAACTTCCTATTTAGCTCTGAAAAACCCATGCCACAGCACCTAGAGAAAAGACTCCTTGACTAATTTGGTCAACGTGACAACAGAATAAACACGAGGCAGTCTTCCTAAACCCTGTTTAACTACTTTATGCATTGTTCTCCCTTTAATTTACGTAGGAATTTAGAACTTCCTACCTAGGTCAACCCACTGGTTCACCAAGTCCTATAGCTATAGTTAATGTATGAGTCAGGGGAATGATGTCCTGCTTATGGTCTATGTAGGGTGTGTTTTATGCCCTCTGATAGAAAGCAGTTGATGCTCAAAACACAATATTTGTTTAAACTGGAATGTCAGCCTGTGTCACTTGGCTTACTAAGTTGTTCAGCTATAGGCTGACTGCCTATATGTGGTGGAGCAGTGAATTCCATCAGCTTCCTTTTATTTTGTATTGGATGATGTTACAGCACGAGTAATATCCTTCATAATTTGGAACCTTGATTAAGTTCACTTTAATTTTTCATGCTAAAAAGTACCTACATAGAAGCTTCTGCTGTTATTTTATTCCTTCCTTCCTGAAGCCTGACTCACTCATTGATATTAATTTGCTGGGTTTTATCTCAATTGCTTTCAGACTAGTGGTTTTGCATATCCCTCTGCATTAGTGGGTCTATTAGTCATGAAGTGTAGGCTGGGTAGAAGTAACTGAAATGTTTTCGTGCCCGTTGAGGAGTGGTTTGTAGCGTTCAGTGTGTGGAAACTGAACTGAAGTTGGCATAATACCTTCAGTGACATGATTGAGACTGTTGTTTACTAGAGTGTGAACTCGGCTTGTGGCATTGTACTCTCTCAGCAGCAAATTACTCGAGTGTTTTCTTGATTGCAGCAATTTGAATAAGCCATTCAATCAGTGCATATAGACTAGCTGAGTTAGTTGGAGGCAGTGGTGGTAGCAGTAGCAAGCAAAAGGCGGAAGGAGAGCAATGTGCTGGCTTTTGTTGATAGGGCTTGCTTTTAGTAGTAGGTCTATCTATAAGTCTATAAGTGCTATCCTTATCTTTCACTTCATGGCTTTTATAGCCCGGAAAACCATAACATGGGTGTGAATCTGTGCAGTCTTCAACTCGCATGCTGTGGGATTTTCCCCTTGCCTAGAGTGGAGAGATACCTAGGCCTATGAGAGGAAAATGACATCTAGGTGTTAAAGCAAACAAATTCCCTTTGTCTGAGTAAAACTGAACATTTTGTGGAGGTAACAGTCTCATGGGGGGAACATCTGGAATGTGTCCCAGCAGGGAAGGTGCATTTCCTTTAAAAGTGAAGATGGACAATGGTGTAAATCTTAAGAAACAGCATGAATAAAAGTGATAGTTGTCCAAACTGGAATCTGCATCCTTCTGTCATGTCTTTTAATTATATTCTTTTTAGGTGTTTAGAGTTTCCAGCTCTGGGTTTCCAAGCTATAGGAACCTAAGATTAATGTGCAATGTAGAGAGACATGAGTTTCTTTATCCGTCAGAAAAATCAAAGTAGACAGGCCAAATTAATAGTTTGCTTCTTTGTCAGTGCTTGTCCTCAGCAAGGCAGTACACTTGCAAATTGGAATTGCCTTCATATGAGACAAAACTTAGCAATTCATACCACTTTGCTGTATTTGTGAGTATTTAGCTAGCTTCTTCATTTTCCTTGTTGCTGTTGAGCTTAAGTATGAGAGTTGAAGAGAGAGTCCCTTTGAGGTCTTTAAAGACTTTCAAACTATCTGAAGGTAATCTGTTTCTATCCTTTGTTCACTCTTGCTAATGCTGCTGGTAATTGCTTTAGCCTACATTCAAAGTTGTTGATTTCATTAATAAGTAAGGCAGGCTGCCTTTACTGGTGTGTCTAACAGCTGCTTCTTGTGGGTGGCAGCAATCTGGTAGTAACCTCTGAAAATCCTCTCATTTCGTTGTATGGGTGTTGCCTCATTGTTAACCTTCCTTTGCATAATTGCAAATACTGCTGCTGCATGTCAGAATTTGGAAAGGTCTTGAAGTAGTTCCTATGGGAGGGTGTTTGACCTCTTGCACAATGTGCATTGTGCTAGTTCCACTGATTGGCATCTCTGAGGTGTTTGCATGATCACAGTTGAGCAGAAGTATAAAATTTATGGTCTGATAAAGAAGTGCTGCCATGTTTGGATGAGTTCTTGAGATTGTGTAGTTCCAAACTGAGCTGCCAGAAGGGATCAAGGGTGAAGTTTGCTTTTCAAGCAGTTGGCTTTTCCAGCCTCGCTTTGTTGGTGAGGTTGCTTAATTTATAGCTTAGCTTACAGAGGAATGTACCCCAAAGTATGACTTATGACCACTGGAAATGGTCTAGTTTTCATTTATTGTTTGCCAAAAGACAATAATATTCAGAGTAAAATTCTTGACAGTCTTGACCTGAGTGGTGCTGTGGACGTGCTGTTGAACCTAGAACAGGAGAAGCTGCTAAGATGGAGTAGCTATGACATTATCTCGATTTAAATTCAAGTTCCCGGAATATACATGGAATACAATAAATGTTAAAATGACATTTATTATGTCTAGAAGCAACTCCAGGGTATGGAGTGAGAACGTGGAATTTATAATTCATGTTGTAAGTTAAAATTATTTTTGTTGTTCTTCAAAAAGTTTCACTCTGAAATTGCAGGCTTGCCATGGACATAGACCTGATGAGGTCCTTTGTCAGCTCATTTGGTTTATTTTAGCACTGAGAATTTAGCTGCCACGTGCTATATTCATGTTATAACTAGCATGTTGTTTGATGAAGAGCTCCCCAGATTGCTAAGGGATAAAATATATCCACCATTGTATCGTCACATACACTCTTCTTTAATGAATGGTGGTGTGGTAACATGCAGGAGTGAGCTTGATTTTGGCTGCACCCTTAAACGGATTATCTGTTTTAATTTGGATGTTGATATGTGATACAGCCTGTATAAAGCTGCATTCCACAGTATGATTTAAAAGAGAAATATGGCAAAATGCATATTAGTCCAGCTTTGTATTTATATATGTGCAGAAGACACTTCAGCCATAACTGAAAGACATAGATACAACTGTTCTGCAGTACATCATTCGGTTATTTTCAATGTATCTAGGCTGGACATTCTGAAAAAGCCAGCTGGGTGAGTGTGTCCAGGAGAAAAGTGGTCATCGTGCTATAAAAAGATTTATATCTGTCTATTTTTCTTCTTCTCTCCCATTTCTGAGCTGACTTAATTTGAAGTTAGTCGGTGTTGGTTACACCCTCTATGATGTTGAATTTAAATCAGCTTTGGTTTTATGGTATATAGATTAAAACAACATTGACTTTTAAACTGAAGCTGTAGCATTCCACTGAAACCCAGATAACGTTAGATCTGACCAAAGTATTTATCACACAACTGTTATTCAGGGTTTGGGGTTTTTTTTTAAAGGAATTGGACACAAAACGTGCACGTTCAATGTAAATCGAACTAATAAAGTTATTTGTTTGGTTTCTTGGGCTCTTCAGGAAAGTGTTTTTAAATAAGAATCTCCACATCAAGAGGTTTGGTTCTTGTGACTCACATGAGCTTTCTGTATGATTCTGAAGTTAACCCGAGAAACTAAATAGAACATTTGTAGTTCTCATAATACTATAATAAATGACCTAACAAATAAACAGAGAACGGGTAACTACAAAAAAGGTAGCTGCAAGTGTAGAAGGAGGGTTCAAAACCATTTGTCTCAACTTGCTAGATACATTTGGAAAAAGGTTTTTCTACTGTAGTAATTTTTCTATGTTTCTTCCCTTTCCATAGGCGTCTAATCACAGATTCCAAGGTTAAATTAAAGTACCAACATCTAATAACCAATAGTTTTGTAGAGGTGAGTTTTTATTTTAAATTTTTAATGGCTTCTAGGTTGTTTTTGTCTCACATATGCACCAAACAAAGACGTGAGGCTTTTTTTGTAACTGTAGAGCGGGGGCTTTTTGCTCAGTCTCTAATCATGTGTGACTACAAGTTAATGGCTTTGCAGTGGTTACCTTGTAACCCTTTAGTTACAGATATAGTTGTAGGAAAATATTTTTTTAAATCTGCAGGACAAAAGATGGAGAGCTACAGCAAGCAACTGTGGCTTAAGAAAATGCAAGATCTGTTCAATACATAAAATCACCGTTGGCAAAATACTGATAGCTTTACAACTTCAAAATAAAAATAAACTTGGGGAAAGGTGCCTTGCAAGAGTGTTTTCTTCTGTCACAAATTCCCAGTTGTATGTGCTGATACTGTAGAGCCTTGCATGTAGCGGGATTGGGGTTTTTTAAGTGTTTTTATTTTCCTGTGGGGTTTGTTTTGGGGGCTATTGTTTGTTTTTGTATGTTTTGGTTTTTTGTTTGTTTTTAATGCAACACACTTGCTGCAGACTGACAGAAGTTGAGCAGTGCAAACCTGTATCTGCCTGCAGTACAGTAGGAACAGGTGATGAGATGGTCTTCAACGGCTGTTAGAAAGCAGTGCATGGTTTGTGAGCAGTTTTAGAGGCTGTCACAGCAGTAGAACAGAGATGGGGGTTGCAAACACTTGACCTTTTTTTGGTTTTTTTCAGCAGAAAGTCCTATAGCTTCTTCAAGTATTTTCTTTGGGTGAGCTCTGAAGTCAGCAGAAATGTTTACACTCCTCATCTTTCATAAGAAGCCATTTAATAGATAGGACTTGACTATCATATTCCTGCTTACTTTCAGTAGAAAGAAATGCTTAGATAGTGAAGATAGCATTCTTGTTGCAGAGGACTAGTAAGACACGAAGGATTGTGACTAAATGTCATGGTTGAAAGGATCAAAAAGGGATGAAGTGCAGGTAGTGTTCTTGTGTGGCATCCCACCTGCTATTATTGGGTTGTTCTCTGCTTTATTTTGTAGTGTAATCGACTGTTAAAATGGTGTCCTGCCCCAGATTGCCACCATGTTGTTAAAGTCCAGTATCCTGATGCTAAACCTGTTCGCTGCAAATGTGGACGTCAGTTTTGGTAAGAGCAATCAAGTAAAAGACGTTGGTACTGCTTTTTGCCTACTACCTTCAAAGTGTATTACTCTGTATTCTCTAGGTCTTTGTTTTGGGATATGGTTTAGAGGGTGGAAGAAACACAAGACTAGCTTCAAATGCTAAGCCAGGATTGGATACCACTGGTTGCAAAGCCCTTCACTATGTAGTTGTTGCTCTGTCTTGGGCCTCCTGTGACATAATCAGATCCAGCTTTTGCTGAGAGATGACCTTCAGCTGAGTGGTTTCAGATTAGGTGAGATTCTTGACTGCGGGCACTGTAGAGAATCAGTGTATTTAGACATACTGCTCTGAAACAGCTGCTGAGGGATTCGAGGGCTCGGGTTTTTTTTTGACATGTATAATGTTTGTTTAGGCCTGGATTTGGTCTTTTAGCAAAACAACCCAGAGGAATACTTCCGCAGTGTTAACCTAGTTAGATACAAATATAATAATCTGCTCTATTTGTTTACTTTCCTGTCTTTTACTTACAGCTTTAACTGTGGTGAAAACTGGCATGATCCTGTTAAATGCAAGGTGAGCACATGAAAGTTCTTTTCTAAATGCATGACTTGAAAAAGTTAAATTCAGTTTAGGTGCAAGACATAGAAATGAAGCACAAGCTTTGTGACTGTTCACATCAAAAGAATCATAGTAGTTCACGTGTTCAGATCATATCCAGTGAAGAACTAGTAAAATCATTCTAGATGCCTTTAGGATGTCTCAGAGTTGGACCTTGTGAAGGAACAGTGCCTCAGCCAGACAGAAAAATGTTTGGAGCAAGAGGCGGTTACAGCTGTGACTCTCTGAAGAGGAAAGAAGGTGATTCAGAAACGAATGCTTCACTTGACAATAAGCATTCCTGTGTTAGATGTTTCTATAGGTGTTGGGATCCTTCAGCAGGTTTGTGATTTCTTGTACTGAAGGAATTAATTTGGTCCTGGGACTTGCTGCCATTCAGAGAACTCTAGAACTGTTTGTGGAGCTGTTGAAAGCTGTAATCAACCTGGGATCCTGTGGCCCATGCAGAGCTCAGGAAGGCAGTGTTTCATGCTTTGGGGACAGAGCAGTCTGTGATCCTAGTAACAAATGCAAAGAACTTCCTTGGGGAGAGGGGAGGGAAGCCTCACCAAAGACTTAACGTTATTTAGCTGATCTTTCCAGGCTACATGCAGTTGGTTTATCTAACAGGTGCAAGCAGTCTTTTCCTTGTATTACTTGCATTCATTTGATAAAGCCATGGTCTCAGTAAGGTGTTTGTGTGTGTTTGTTTTGTTGTTTTTTTTTAAAGGCATAAGGTGAGCATTGCAAGCCTAAGGAAATACTTGATGTAAAGCTAGGCATCACAGGGGATCTGGCTGCAGTTTTGGCAGATCACTCACACAATGTCCTTATTATAGAGTCCCGTGTAAAGTTTATGTTGATTGAGCTTAACTGCAAACTCATTGCTGAAGTGTTTGTACTGAGTGGTCATCCTCACTCAGGATCAGGATGATGCTGCAGGATATGTCTGCAGCTAAATCAGTTTGTTTGCACTGCTTTCCAGCACCAGCACCTCTCCCCCCCCGCCCTTATTCCCATGTTGTGTACTTCACCGTAACAGAAACGGCTATCTTGAACGTTTACAGTTCCTCCATTTACATGTAACTTTATTCTTTCTAACAGTGGTTAAAGAAATGGATTAAGAAGTGTGATGATGACAGTGAAACTTCTAATTGGATTGCAGCAAACACAAAGGTGAGAGTTTTTCTCACAGTTCATATAGACTTATCAGATAACAAGACGAATGACAGCCTAATTCCTCTGTACTAGGGTTATTTTTTCTGTTGCTTCTCATTGGTTGAGAGCAAACCTTAAAATTCACAGTATGCTGAAGTACTCTTGTTAGGAGAGCAAACAGGTATTAGTGCCTTGAATCAGGTGAGGCTCTTTGGGTTGAATGAGTTTGCTCTTGTAAGAAAGAATTGGAGACTCAAAGGAAGCTCAAGTTTTCAGTCTTTGGGCTCCTGTCTGGCACTGATGACTTCCCTAGCCAATCTGTGCCTCACTCCAAGTGTGTGAAACATGTTAACACTACCCGTGGGTTGATTTGGCTGTGATAATTTACATCTACCTTTAAATCCCCTGGGTTGGCCTCTTGGAGTTGTTCATTTCCGCTGGGCAGGATTCCAGATAGAGACTGGCAGCACAGCTGTTAAGATTTTATTATGTAAATGTCTTTGTTCTAGCTAGTCCAACTAGCTAGTCCTGAAACTTCAGCATTTGTTCAAATTGTTTTAGTTTGGGACAAATTAAAACAAAGGCTTGCATGGTGGCAGAAAAACTAAAAGCAGCAGAGGTCACTGGGGGTTAGGAGCAGACCTGGATCTCATAACTGAGCCAGGAGGGCTGGAAGAAGGTGGGGAGGCTGTGAGGAAACGGCTGCTTTGTTTTCTTAGCTCTGTTGTGTAACTGGTTAATGGTATTGTTTGCAGCAGTGGTTACTTCTTTCTGGGGCTGACTGCCTGTTTTTCATTGAACTGGAATGTTGCACACTGAACCATGCAGTTAAAATTAGGCTGAAATTGTGCAGTCTCGGCTGCTTCTTTTCTGTTTCATGGGCTGAGACTTGTGTAGTCCCTGCTTGGAGGCTGAATATTACTCAATAAAACGAACTTGACTTTCCCTGAAGTATATTCAAATATGCATTGTGGCTCAAGAGCTGAATCAGATTTGTTCAAAGTTTTCTTCAGGTATCGCTCATTAAACTGGAGGGAAGGGTAGCTGAATAGCTTGCAAGAGGCTGAGTTGTAAACACATGCATAGCAACTTTTAGCCTTGGGTATCAAATACTTGGTAGATCAGAATGGCCACAGCCCTATTTGGCCTGTGAGCCCCTGAGCACCAGACAGGAACTGCTGCTGCCCCTCGGAGGTGTGGTCTTGATTGTGGCCTTGGGGCTACCAATCTTCTACCTGCCCTGCCTTGGGATGCCCTGATATAGGCTGGGATCTGAACTCTGCTTGCTTCATTTTATGATCAAGTGTTAAAGCTTTCTGGTAGTAGATTCTATGTCCATGCAAAAGGCTGAAATGGTGTGTGTTGTGTACCCCTACATGAACAATATGCCCCTAATGCTGGCTCCTGGAAATAGGAAGCTGCTTGTCCCTTTCAGACAGGAAGATGATGCTTTCTGCAGCTTGCTTGCCCAAAGACTTAAGCAGAGATAGAAAAACTGTAAAGGTGGTCATACTTTATTTTTAATCCAATATTGAGATGGATAGGAGACAATCTAGTGGTTAAAGCATAGCTCAGACTGTGAGGAATAGTACTGAATGGCTGAAATAAGAAGACTCTTTTGTGGGAAGTACCCATCCAGTGAGAAAGGGAAATGAGTATGGCCAGGCTATGCTGGCATCAGCCCAGCTTATCTGTTAGTTCCTGTAGTCTGGTGGCAGCAGCAGAAGAGCTGTTGTCCTTGGACATCACTGTGTAAGCTACTCCTCTAATATTGTACAAGGTGCTTCTACAGCAAGAAAACAACTTTGAAGCCCAGAATGCACAGAAGCAATGGAAAGAAAAATAACATCAGGGTAATTACACCAGACATTTGAGCAAAATGACTGACATGAAGTGTTATGGTGTCCATATCAATTTAAGTAATTGAAGGACAATATCACCGTTCTTCTCTCTCCAATCTGATGCTAGATTCTGTTGAAGGGAAAGTTGGCAAGAATCATAACCCACCATTTGTTATGATCTCTGCCTTCTTGTGGGCAGCACGAGAAAGGCCATAATTTCACACTGCTGTAATGATGAAGCACGAGCACTGTTGGCTGCTGGAACATGTACAGTTGGAGCTTCACAGCCTCCAGAGAACTGGATCAGCCCAGAGCTGTTAGCTACCACCTCCTCTTGCCTGAATTGCCTGCTGGCCCTTGGCCAAAGGCATGGAGAAACCCAGGTGCCTGTCTGACAGCGACACAATCCCCCTGCTGTTCCAAGGGGAACCAAGTAAAATTCTTTCCTGCTCTAACATGAGGCTGTAGTGATATGCTGGGATTGGAATTGCACAGTTGGAGCACACATACCTCTGTCCTTACTCTGTCTCTACTATTTCTAGCAAGAAAACAGAGTAGTTGTGTCTGGAGATGTATGTCTTGTCCCTTCACAGCTGTTTACTTCAGTTATTGCAAGTTAAAGCCCAAATTCTCTGAATTTATTTTGAAGAACCTAGAAGGGAATCAGATCGAGTACCATCAGCAGATGCAAAAATCCGCATTTTCAGTGGGAAAACTCCCAACATTTCTGTTAGGATCTCCATTGCTGTTTCTAGCTTTTTGAGAAGTGCATTCTCAAGTCCTCCAAGTGTGGTGCTGAGCTGTAGCCCTGTCCAGTGTGGTCCTTATTTGGGAAAGAAAACTTCTTGTCTTATCAAAGATACAACAAAAAAATACCAATTCTCTTGGAACATGGACTTGAAATCTGGGTAGTCCTTTGCAACAGACAAGTGTGAGATGCATTTGTTCCAGCTTGCCCTGGGAGTCAGAATAGGAGAGGAAAATTAGGCAATTATTATATAAGAGAAAGGTGAAATACAGCTGAATGGATTTCTATTTACAAAGTGGAGTGATGTGATGCATTTTTCAGCGAGTTATGTAGAATGGTCTGAATGAAGAATGAGGATATTTGAGTAATGAGTTCTGTGGTTGCCTGTATACTTTTAAAAAATTTTGTCTTTCTTTATCTGCACTTGGGAGACCTGCACTATCACCTTCCTATTTGCACAAAAGATACAACCCTTGCAGTAGTGTGTGCAGGAGTAGATGGCCTTTTATTTAAAATGAGTTACTTTCATGTATGACTTCAGTTTAACTAAACAAATTCAAATTTGAAATAAGCTGTTCCAAGTTCTTTATCAAGCCTTCAACTCTCAGCCCTCTTGTGAAGAAGGGCTGGGTAGTCCAAGGTCTTGCACATTTCTTTCTTTTTTGGTTTGTTGTACAAACTTGATTCTTAAATAGTTCCGTTCTTGGATTAAACCAGGCACGTTTCAGGCATTTGGTTCGTGTGGCTTTGGGAATAAAGAAGCTATATAGATCTGTTCCTTTTATTAAGTGGACACTGAAAGGAGTATCTGGATTTGTGCAATTATTTTAGGATCTAAAGGTGTATCACGACTGTCTGAGAGGAGTCTAAAAGGAAGGGAAACCACCTTCAAACCTGAGTTTCAATTGTGTTAATTTTTCTGCATCTTGGGAGTCTTAAAGGCAGAGAAGCAAAGATGATAAGAGTGCTGATCTTCATCCAAGGCACTATATGGTCTTTTTCTTGAAGTTACATTGGTGTTAGTTGTTTACCTGATACTAGAAAAGCCCTTGCCTTACTCCATTTGGCTCCTGGTATGTCACCATCTCATTGTCTTCTAGGCTAGACACTGCTTGAATGTCTGAATTGTAAAATGGGCATATTATTTTCCCCCCGACACTGCAAGCTGTCAGTCTTTTTTTTTTTTTTGTCTCTAAGTGCTATAAAATGGGACAAACCCAGTTCTGTTTATTTTCAGGTCACTTTTTAGTGTCTGAGCACACACTCCCTCTGTACTTTCTGTAAGTCCTACATTTGCTATAACACTTGGAAATTCTGGCAGCCCATGAGATCATCTCTGGGCACCATCATCAAACTTTACTCTTTGATTTCTCACCAGTGCAGTTTCATGCCAGAGCTGTGAACAGCATCTTTCCAAAGATGTCAAAGTGCCATCTTTTCATCTTGGATGAACAAGTGTTGAAATACTCTGCTTTGCTCAATGACTCTAGGTGCTGTCATGGTGTGTTATTTTGCACTAACAGTAATTAAATTCGGTATTTTTGAGTTTTGTTGAAATGCATTAAGAAATTCTTGTGGTGTTTGAGGATTGTGGGATGGATTATAGGTGAAGTGTCACTGTGCACATGACTGGGAGGCTGATCTGTGCTGGTTGCCTCCAGGAGTTCCAGAGCGGACTAATCTGTTTCACCTGCCCTGAAATAAGAAATAGGTTTCTATTTAGCCTCCTATGCATAAAACAGCAGCTGTAGTTTTTGGTGTTTTATATACATGAGAGCCTTTTATGACAAAATCAGGATTGTTCTCCCTTGCCAGCTTTGCCTGGGCTTTTGTTTCAAAGTGCAGTGTGTAAGCAGAACATGGAGTTGTTTACAGTGCAATGGTATTAATGAGATCACTTTTGCATCGTAGCATGATGTATAATGTGCAGAATAATCTACTGGCTTAGTAATTTGATTTGCTGGCTATTATGTTGTTGTGTAGTTGTAATTCAAAAAACTGTTTAACTGTGAGGGTGAGGGAGCCCTGGCACAGGCTGCCCAGGTAGGGTGTGGAGTCTCCTTTCTTGGAGGTCTTCAGGACCCGCCTGGACACGTTCCTATGTGATCTGATCTAGGTGAACCTGCTTCTGCAGCGGGGTTGGACTAGATGACCTCTAAAGGTTACTTCCAGCACTACCGTTCTGGGATTCTTTCTATAAATCTCTCCCCCTCCTTACGTTGGAGGCTTGAGTAGTTGCTGCTTTTTACTTTTTGATGGCGTTCAGCAGTTCTTTGTTTTTTCTCTCATGGCTTTTCCTTAATTTTTAATAATATTCAACTGTTGCACTCTTACACAACTTCATGGATCTGTAGAGCTTACTGTATAATCCATTTTCCTTGTGCTTTGCCTGACAGATGTATTGAAAGACTTGAAAAGGGTGGCATTCCTTGTAATAGAAGGGCTGTAATTAGGGTCTTTTTGTTCTAGTTTGCATCAGAGGGCTAGCAGCCCTAAGCATTATATGGTATTGACACACCAAAGAGCAGAACTTTAGTGCTTCTAACTGAGCCTAGCTGTGGGTAAAGATAGCCACACATCCCTGTGGTGTGGACGTGCCCTACTGCATCTCTTCAGCTCAAAAGGTCATCTGGGAACTGCTTCTCTCTCCATCCAGTTGTAGGATTTTCCTAAGCAGGAGTAATTGCTGCAGCTGTTTCGTGGATTAGCTGCGTCCTCTGCCGCAGCACACAGATGTCGGCATCTCATCAGAGGAGATGTGTTTGGAAGAAACTGTGACAGCTCTGTGACCACCATCTTCTCTTGAAAAGCGATTCATTGCTGTGTGCCCCAGGGCCGGTGTTCTAGGGACAGGAAGCTGTGTCATGAGCTGACAAGGCGTGCAGCACTGCTCTTTGTATGCATTAGCAAAGTGTACCCTGGCTGATGAGGAAATTGAGCAGGATTCTTCTCAGTTGTGAAGGACATTAATGGGATAAAACTAAATCTGAGTCCTGAGGTGTCGATGCAGGATTGGAAGAGGAAGGAGGGCTGCCTGGAAAAGGAAAATGGATACCAAATTGGCTGTTGTGCTCAAAAGAGAGACTATTTTTTGATTCTGAAGCTTGCAGAATGGCAATAACTAATTGGGAACAAGGTTATCTGGCTTAATATCCATGCTATGGACAGCCTGAGAAAACATCTCGATGTTGTTCGTCTGAGAGGGCCAACAAGGAAGTTACTATGCTTTGTTTCCTCTGTTTATAGTACAGTTACTCTGTTTGTAGCACAAACACAGGAGGAAAGCCAATCTGGAAAAATCTCCTTATATGCTTGTTTGCTGCTTGAACCCATTGCAGTAACAACACCAAAACCTGAACTAATGCAGCCAACTAGCATGGAGTGTATGGACAGAGCATGAGGATGGGAGGTTTGCATGCAGAAAGAAACATTCACCAAACTGCTGTAGTAGTTCCCCAAATCTGGGGAATATTTTTATTTACATTACAAACATTTTCTTCTAGACAAAATCTGAGGTTTGTCCCCATACTCAGGCCAAGCCCTGGCTGTGATCTGTTGATGGGGTGGGAATACCGCCCTTCTCAGCTCTTCAAGCAAGTGCTGTAATAGCAGCATCTTTCAAAGGTGCAACTTAGATAAACCTTGCTGATTGTGTGGGATGCTGCCTGTTGCTGCCAAGTCCTTAATTCTTCCCCTTCAGCATGAGGCAGTAGGACCAAAGCAGGACTTTGAAGATGAATAAATGATGTCAGTACTCAAGGGTGAGTGCTCTGCCATTGAGGAGACCAGAATCATGGAGTGATTTAGGTTCTAAGGAAATGCCGTTTTGTTCAGACCCCCAGCTTGATGCAAGGATCACCTCAGTGTGGGGCAAGCTGCTGTAATGAGCCTTATTTGTCGTTAGTGCTCATACCTGCAAAGCTACAAACATCAGGAAGCAAAACTAGCTGAAAGCACTTTAATTACATTGACTAAAAGAATCACGGTCCCTCATGTCTTCTCCCTTGTCTCTCTTCTCTTATAAACTGCGATGCTTTACTGCAGTCCTCCCTCCCTGCAGTGAGAAGGCCATATCTGACATCTGGAGACGACACTGGTCTTCTGTACTTCCTGAGCTATCTTCTTAGTACTATTTGGTGTGCAAATTCTCCTGTCTCTTACAGTGCACTCATAGTGAGGTGAACTCATAGTAATAATTGGGACACTTGGAATGGATGTACAACAACATGTTGCATGTGTCGTCTGTAGAAGTAGCAGTTACAGACTGGCTGAACACATTGGTTTCTTCCTTTATTGAGAGTTTGTCTGGATACCAAAATGGTTGCTCTGCTTAGTAGACAGTGAGGTTGTCCTAACTGGAGGCAAGGATTTTGTATAGTTCTGACACAAAAACTGCAGCTGATTGTACATGAGTGTTGATTATTAATTTGCTTGTGTTTGTTACTGCCATGTAGATAAAAAGATACAACTGTCTGCTGCAAAACTTCATAAATGCTGGTGTGGTTGTGTGATGAGCTGGGCTGAGAAACTGATCCAGGCGAAAACAGTTTCACTTTATTTTGGTGGTGTTTTTGTCGTGTTTTTTTTTTTCTTTCTTTTTTTTTTTTTCCTCACTGCTTGATTTTTAGCTTGATGTGTTCCTTGGCCCAGCTCTCATGCAGCTGCATCATGTCCTGGCACAGGAGAAGTGCCATAAAGATGGGAACGAGTAGCAGAAGAGAGTTAGACTGACTTACTTTGACCAGAGAGGCAGCTTAATATATTCTTGCAACTTCAGCTTTGTGTACTCATTGGGATACTACAGAAATAATCTTTTATACTCTTATGTGAGTTGGATGTCACTTTAAGAAGTAGCTATATGCTGCTGATGTATGAGGTGATGTTTTTGTTGGTAAAAAAACCCACAAAACAACCCACCTTTTTCCCAAAGATTTCCCTGTTCAGTGTTGCTCTTTGATATCCCTGTAGCTGTCAAAGACTTCAGGCCTGAATGGGAAGCCTCATGTGGGCTTTTGTAGAAAAGTCTTCAGTGAGGTGTCACATGAGGGGGGGAAGAAAGGACCTTGATGAGAATTGTGGAAATGCCTCAGGAGGAGAGGTGTCTTTTTAACTGATAGAAGCATCTTTGAAGCATGCTAGATTCTTGCTGCATGTTTTCAGATACTTTTTGGCTAGCATTTTACAATTGCAGGTGTCTTGGATTGGTGACAGCATGATATCAGCTTACCGTTAGGCTTTCTTCAGTTAGAGGAAAGTCAGATACCTTTCCCTGGGCTGCTAGAGACCATCACTACTGCTATGATTTTGGAGAAAGTCGTGAAATTACCCATCCAGTGTACTGCTATGGTGGCAGCATCGATAATATTTTTCACTGTCTGACTTCTCCAGTTTTGGAAATATTTTAGGGCCTGACTCGGAAGAGGATCTTGATGATGAAAAGGAAGAAGTAACATGCTATCTCTAATTGCTGTGGGAACCTTTCAAACTTCGCAAGACTGTTGTCTGTGATTTCCCTGCTAATGCTGCTCTCTGTCGTGTGAACAGGAATGCCCAAAATGTCACGTCACCATTGAGAAGGATGGGGGCTGTAACCACATGGTCTGTCGGAACCAGAACTGCAAAGCGGAGTTCTGCTGGGTGTGTTTGGGCCCCTGGGAGCCCCACGGATCTGCCTGGTGAGTTCAGTAGCATGCCTTGCTGGAAGGTGAGGTGGCTCTGATGCAAATGACTTTGATCTGGATTGAAATCTATGGAACTGGTGTCCCAATTACAGGTACAACTGTAATCGCTACAATGAGGATGATGCAAAGGCAGCAAGGGATGCACAGGAGGTGAGTCCATAACCTTTGGTGCTAAGGGAGATCACCAACCCTGTGGTGTGCTCTCTGCAAACCTATAAATTGTCTCTGAAGAATTTCCCTTATTTAGGCACAAATCCAAAAGACAGTTAAGTTTCCCTACAGCTTTGGACTCTTGTTTAATAAGAAAAAACATTCAAACCCCTCTGAAACTCAATTTAAAGAACATATTAACTCAGTTATCTGTTGTGCTGCCTCACCTGTTTTATTGCAGCTCTTCACATGCAGTTATCCTGCTGTTGAGGATGAGACAACAATCCTCACATCCTTCTTAAAATGGTCCTCGCTGCAAAGTTCTTAATGCAAGTCCTGAGGTGTTTAAACACAGCAGACCTTTTAAATGTAAATAAAACGAATGCTTATGATACGTGGAGGCTTGACATAGCAGAAATTGTGGGTGAGGTTTCAGCTACATTAAACTGTTTTGTGAATATGAGTAGAGCTAAACCTTTTTTAAATGGGGAGGGTTTGCATGCTGTGTGCTGCAATTTGCAGAAAGCCATTTCTGGCACCTGTCAAAGTACCAAAGCCAAGGATCAAAGCGTTTCCTGCAGTACCTGCTCCTGCAAATAGCCCCTGCTCCATTGACAGATATGTGCTGTCTCTGCACATCCACAAGATACAAGTTTAAGCATGCCCATGTTGTCATTTTTTTTTTCCGTTGGTCTGACAGTGAGAAGAAAATAATATCAATGGCTGTGTGTTGAGTCATCTTGATTCTCTTGTACTGCTTAGCATGTGGCTTCTTTCCCCTGCTCTGTAATCAAGGTGGCCTAGGCAGCCTCAGGTTGCCCTCGGCAAAAGCACAGTAACTGTTTAGTTAGAATTCCTTATTAGAAAGAAAAAATCTGCTTCTCACTATTTATCGTGGCATTGGAAGTGTTCATGTTCTGTAACTTCAGTTGAGAGGCTGAAATTCAAAACTGATCACTCTTTAGCAATGTGATTTTAGTTAACTTTGGGGTTGGGAGTGAGGATATCACAGCTGTGCTAGGAAGTCCCCTCCACACCAGTGAGATGCTGTGTGTTTGGCGCTTGTCCTCACGCAGTGTCAGGGTTTGCAGTGCAGCGCCATTCAAGTCTGGCCAACATGGGAGGAGAGCAAACACCTTTGGAATGGAAGCTGGTTCTCAGAGCCAGGAAGAGCCTTGCGAAGGATTTATTTCTCTTGCAGCCACTACTTTGTTTTAATTATTTGTTTTCTTTTCCCTAATGGGAATTAACACAGCGATCCAGAGCAGCCCTGCAGAGGTACCTGTTCTACTGCAACCGCTATATGAACCACATGCAGAGCTTGCGCTTTGAGCACAAGCTCTATGCTCAGGTGAAGCAGAAAATGGAGGAGATGCAGCAGCACAACATGTCGTGGATCGAGGTGCAGTTCCTGAAGAAAGCAGTTGACGTCCTCTGCCAGTGTCGTGCCACACTCATGTACACTTACGTCTTTGCCTTCTACCTCAAAAAGAATAATCAATCCATTATCTTTGAGGTAGGAGAAAACACGGTTGTCAGGAGTTCAGATGAGTTGGGCATTCAGGTTTACTGAAATGAGCATGTCTGAATATTCTGTTGGGCATTGTGTAGCATTGCCTGCTAGAGGAGGAAATAGAGTTGCAAGGTGCTGCCCTTTGAAACAAGAAAGAGAGCGAGGTTCTGTCTTAACTGCCAAGGAAAGCATTGAAGCTTAAAAAAGCTCTGGCATTTTGACTTTCCCTGGTGTTGACTTTTTTTTCCAAGGCTACTGCCATTAAGATGGCATTTGTAGGCCTAAACAAGGAGACTGATCTAGAATGGTGCTTTGCTTGTCTTTATGCAGAACCTAAGTAGGATGCTCAGCCAACGGTGCACAGAACTACTGTGCAATAGTGAAAGCTGTACTCTGTGCTCTGATGCTGCTGTCACTGTACCAGGAGTCAGTGAAGGCATTGCTAATACTGATGTAAAAAATATATAGGGTGGAATGGGAGATGAATTGTCTTGTACCACACTGTACAGTGAGTTAAGGATAGAGAGATTTTTCTTCATGCTTACTAGGATATGGTAGATTGAGGCAGAGGTAAGATTTGCTGGTAGATATGCAGATTCTTTTCTGATCAAATGAAGATACTTCAGCCTTTTCAATCTTGATGCTCAGCATGTTACTAGAGTGTGACAGAGTGCATATCTAGTCCTACTTTTTAATTCAGTACTGATTTCAGTTGGATTGAAGAAAAATCTCTTCCTTTCTCCCCACAAAATACTCCTTTCACTATTTTTTTTATTTGTCTTTGCAGAATAACCAAGCAGACTTAGAGAATGCTACAGAGGTGCTTTCTGGGTACCTTGAACGAGATATATCCCAAGATTCACTGCAAGACATAAAGCAGAAAGTACAGGATAAGTACAGGTTTGTTTTTGAGTAATCCCCTCTCAAAGCTGCCCAAGTTACTGGTATTGTCATCCAGTGTGACAGGTAGCGGCATGTGTACTTGCCAAGCTACAGCTTCTGCCAGAGTCACATCCCTAGGAAGCTGTTTGCTGTTGGCCTTGTGCCATTCATTGTAATCATCAGCCGTTCCCTTGGCATCTGAGAACAGCCGCAGCAGTGGTGTCTTGCACCAGCCCCTACAGTTGTCAGTGGTGAAGCTCTAACACAGATGCTGGCTGCATGTTTTTGTGCCTCTTCTGGGACCAGCCCTTGGGGGAAGTGACAGCTAACAGGGAGAGGCTCGCAGCTCTGTCTTGCATCTGTTCTCCTGAGCAGTATCTGGAAGATTCAATCCCATAGTGGAAAAAAAATCTTGTGACCAAAACCAATGGCTTTTTATACACTGCTGGTCCTACACAGGAAGAGTTAGAATGGCCAGGATCAAGATGGGAGCTGCATCATGAGGGCCAAAGAACAAGGACTGACTGTTCTTGAAAGCTGTCAGGTTCGGCCAAGGATGAGTTGGCATAAGAGAGCAATTGTCGCTTTGATTTATCTGTAAGATCCATTTGTGCAAAAAAGGGGTGTAGAAGAACTGTCCTTGAAGAGGAGGAAGAGAGCCCTGCCCTGCTGGGGAGAAGAGCAGAAGAGACAGGGTCCAGATAGCAGGAATGCTAGTGCTTCTGTAGTTCTGGGGAATTGCTTCTGCTTAGTGGAAAAATACAAAGCTGCAAATGCTGATGAGTCACAGGATTATGGCTTGTATTTTTGAGGCATTGTGCCAAAGTCACTGAATTTGTTATGCCTAGCTTGCGGGGGGGGCGAGGGGGGAAGCCAAAGGAGGGTGAACCATAGTGACTAAGGGACCCTGGGGAGTGGAAGTAGCTGTTAGGCGTTGGTGGGCCTGTGGCCCATTGTGCTATAGTCTGGCAGCATGGTTAGAGCTGGACAAAATTTAGCAAACCTCTTTTCAGACATTTTGTAACTTGCTCTTTAAGACCACCATGAAGTTGCTAGCTCAGATCAAGCTGTTTATTTACTTAACTCCTCCAAAACTGGATGCTCTTCTAGGGATGGTGTCCTGGTTTAGGCCCATCCAGGAACAAAGGACCATGATAAGCCACTTGATAAGTTCAGTTCTCTCCCTCTCAGTGAGAAGGGGAAGAGAAAAGTGCTGAGGGCCTTTGGAACCTCTTAATGGCAGGGTGGGCTCGCTTGCCACTTATGGTCCCAGGCAAAAGAGACAAGACTATTAAACCAGCCCAGAAGCACAGAAATTAATTTAATCTATCACCAACCAAAAAAAACCATAACAGAATGTCGTGGTTTGGCCCAGCTCGCACAGCAGCACCACAACAGACTCTGGCTCAATGCCCCCATTCACCTCCACCCTTGTTAGAATGGTGGAGGCCCCAGCAAAATGGGAGTAAATAGATGAGAAAGGTTGTTGTGGATTAAGACAAGGGCAGAGAGGGCTCCAGCACACCTCCTCCTCTTTCCTCGCTGACCTTGGAGTCTGCATGGTTGCTTCTCACTGTTCCTACTCCTTGCACAACCACCAGCCAGAAGAAGAAGAAGGGACAGAAGAAGGAAGAAACAGGAAGAAGGACCAAGAAGCCTACTCTTCTGGCTTCTTCCTAAAAAGTGATTGTGAAGGTGTCTAATTGACTCAGCCCCAGAAGTGGGTCTGGCTCAGAGCTGGGGCGAGGCTCGAGCAACTACTTACAGGAGCCATCTTTACAGTCCCTTCCCCCTTACCAGAAAAGGCTGTCATGTCAAACCATGACATTCCACCCCTCGCCTTCATGAATCACTTTTTAAGGAGATATTAAAAATCTACGCCTCGTCCCTTCACCATAAGTAGAACCACAGAAAAACTCAACAGTCAGCAGCACAGTTGTCTTTCCCATTACCGCTCCCAATTAGTATCCTTATCTCAAATTTAATCTCCAATGCTCCAAGCCCCACAGACTTGAGCCTCATGTTCGACACCAAAAATGTCATGATTTGGCCCCGCTAGCACAGTAACACCACGACAGTCTCTTGCTC
>WBNH01003921.1:4704-18813 GCA_013401255.1 Urocolius indicus
GGGGGTCCTGCTGTGTCACAGGTGAGGGGACATGTGGGGAGGAGGAGATGTGGGGAGCCCCCCGGGGTCACAGTGGGGAGTGATGTGGAGGGGACGTGCTGGGTCATGGGTGGAGGGGGCAGGGGGGAAACATTGGGTCATGGGTGGGGGGAGATGTGGGGGACTCATTGGGTCACACATAGGGGGAGATGTGGGGGTCCTGCTGTGTCACAGGTGGGGGGTGATGTGGGGAGGGGGACATGTGGGGAACCCCCCGGGGTCACAGAGGGGGGTAATGTGGAGGGGACACAGCTGGGTCATGGGTGCAAGGGGGCATTGGGTCATTGGTGGGGGGAGATGTGGGGAGACCCAGTGTGTCACAGGTGGGGGGAGATGTGGGGCACCCTCTATGTCACAGGTGGAGATGTGGGGGCACCCTCTGTGTAACACTTAGGGGGAGATGTGGGGGCACTCTCTGTGTCACCTGTGGAGGGAGATGTAGGGGGACCCTCTACGTCACACTTGGAGAGAGATATGGGGAGACTCAGTGTGTCACAGGTGGAGGGAGCTGTGGGGAGACCCTCTGTGGCAGGGAAGGAGGGGGCTGCTTGAGGACCCACCATGAAATGGATGGAGAGATATGTGGGGACACACTGTGCCATGGGTGGAGGGAGATGTGGGGGGAATTCCTGCATCATAGATGGAGAGAGATATGGGGATACTCTCTGAGTGGAGGAGCATGGGGGGATCTGCTGTATCACTGGGGGAGATATGGGGGGACCTGCTGTGCCATGGGTGAGGGGGCTGTGTGATGCTCACTATGCACACCCCAGGTGTGGAGGGGCCATAAATGAAGGTGTGTGTGGGGACCTGACAGCATTCACTGCCACAGAGGAGCCATGGCTGGAAGGAGTCTGCATGGGGACCTGGCAATGTGCACCCCACCAAGGAGGATCTGTATGGGGTCATGTCACTGCTCACCTGTGAGAGGGGCTCTGGACAGGCCAAAGGTTGTGAGCCTGCAGATGCCCTTGGCCAGCAGGGACCCTTAGGAGAAGCAGTGGCCAGGCAGGGATGCCTCAAGGTGGAACTGCTCAGGCCATGGGCTGTCAGTGACAGCAGGGACATTGGGGTGAAGGGTGGGGAGAAGGGGGCTGGCTGTGATGGGGCAGGTCCTGCAGGGATGAGTCCAGCTCCCATGGGCAGGGAGCTCACTGACTTCATTCATCTTGATGCAAAGCAAGACGTGGCCTTTGAAAAGGTGCTGAGTCTCCCCCAAACATGGAGGCTTCAGGCTTGTGATGAGGAGACCCCCCTCAACCAAAATGGCAAAAGCCTCAGGCCAAAGCCTTCCAGCAGCACTGGGAATCACAGAATGAGAGGAGAAAGGGGGAACCCCTCCCCCAAACACCCCAAGGCCCTGCAGGGGCTGCAGGCACAGCCGGGCTTTGGCAGCCACTGCTGGGGCTCAGCCTCCCTGCCCTTGGCTCCCTGCCCCAGCAAAAACCCCATCCCCCTACAAACTGGGGCTGCTGGGGGAGAGCCATGGGACAGCCCTGCTCCCTCGGCTGGCTTTTCTCATTGAAATGAGGAGCGATTTAGCAGCGGAGGGAAGCATTGAAAATAGCTTTCCAGCTCCCCGCCAGCGAGGCTGAGCTCTGTGTGTGTGTGTGTGTGAGTGTGTGTGTGTGAGTGCTCCTTTCTCCCCTCTTCCCCTTTCTTCCCTTTGAATCAAACCAGATGTCTCTCCCATGAAATGAGATTGCATGAGCTTACACTGGGAGAGAGACAATGCGGGGAAGATGCGAGGCTCCCACCGAGCCACATTGCACTGCAGCTCTGGCAGAGGCGAGGGCTGCGGCTCTGGCTGGGGACGGAGCTGGGGGATGGTGCCACTGATGCCTTGTCACTGAGGCAGGAATTTTCTACCCCCCTCCTCCCCCCCCACCACCGTCTTTTGTACCATTTCCTCTCTCTGGCTCTTAGATTCTCACAAGCAAGGTTCTCCTCTCTCCTTCCCCCCTCCCTCCCCTCCTCTCCCTACTCCCTACTCCTTTCTGGGTCTACCAGCAGAAGATCTCAGCTTGCAGATGAACTAAGCAGATGGGGCACCCAGCACAAGGAAATGTCTCATCCACTGACTCAGCCGGTAAGGTGTTGCTATCTCTTTCCCTGCAAGTTTGCCCAGGCACTTTGGGAATGGGGCTTTTGCTTTTCCTTTGGCTTTGCTCATCCAGGTTTCCTCAGCGGGCAGCACAAAGTCAGGGAGACGCTGGGACAGAGCTGGTGGGGTGGCAGATCCCCTCTGCTGTGGGACCTGAAGCTGGGCTGCTGGGGTTAGAGGTTTTAGGGGATGGGGGGGAGTGGGAGTGGGTTTATTGTGAGCGTGAGGAAGAAAAACCAAACCAAAAGGCAAAAGTCTGGCTGAGAGCAGAGGAGCAGCCGCTCGCTGCTGCTCCTCACGTGGCTCGTTTGGGTTGTGGCTGGGGCTTGAATGACTTGGGTTGTTTTTTGGAGCCTTGGCATGGTGATGGGACTTGGGGAAGTCGATCAGTTTGGGATGTTTTCCTTGGTCTGAGAGCTGGTGTCTGGTTGGTGTGTGCTGGAGGTGGATGGTGGCTCAGTGTGAACAGAGCCACCCGGCACACGTCGTGTTGGCTCAGTCCCGTGTGCCACAGGCAGTTGTACAGGCAGAGAGGGGGGTGTTTAACACCTTGGGAGGGTCACACACACACACAAGGTGTTCACACACAAGTGAGGATGGTCACATAGACAGGGTGTTCACACACACGTGGGGATGTTCACACACACGTGGGGATACTCACACACACACGTGGGGATACTCACACACACACAAGGATGTTCACACACACAGAGGGATGTTCACACACACATGGGGACAATCACACACATACAATGTGTTCACACACACACACAGAGGGTTGTTCACACACACAGAGGGATGTTCACACACACACAGAGGGATGGTTACACACACGGGGACAATCACACACACAGTGTGTTCACACACACAGATGTTCACACACACAGAGGGATGTTCACACACACAATGATGTTCACACACACTCAGGGTTGTTCACTCACAGAGGGATGCTCACACACACAGAGGATTGTTCACACACATGGGGATGTTCACACACACAAGGTTGTTCAGTCACAGAGGGGTGTTCACACACACAGAGGGTTGTTCAGACATACAGGGATGCTCACACACACAGGGGGATGGTCACACACACACAGACACACACATAGAGACACGGTCGCACACAAGCTGCCCATGGAGAAGCTGCTGTGTATAGTGTGAGCATCTGTGTCAGGCTGCAAGGTGCAGACACACAGAGGAGTGTGCAAGTGTGCAAAGCCACGTGTGGGTGTGCAGGAAGCACTTGTGCCCCTCACTGTGCTCACACCTGCAGCCACCTGCACAAACACACACTGCTGGGAACTGGTGCGTTGTGTCCTGCCAACTCTAGGGCAGCATTTTCCTCTGTCAAAGTCTGATCTCACTTATGAAGTCAATGAAGGTGCCTGGTCTGTGGCTCTCACGTTGGTTTAGGGACCCAGTTTTGCTTTTAACCTCCATTTCAAGTTCTATCCTGGAGCTTTCAGGAGAAGAAAGTGCCCCTTGAAATCACAAAGAGAGAGAGAGAGAGAGAAAAGCCAGAACAGCAGAGCTCCAGCTCCAGGCTTTCAAACAGCACAAGCCAGGCCCAGAAATCATCCAACTTCACTAAAAAGTTTCCTTGGCTTCCATGAGAATAAGGAATCTGGTGTTTCCTTTCATTTGCCTTCTCCCAGGGCTTCCAGATTTCACTCAGGTTACATCACCTCACTTTCCTGCACAGCCACAAGGTCTAGAAACTGACTTTACCAGATGACAGTTGCTCCTCACACACCCTCAGGTGACTCAGGGGAGGGGTAACTGGGGCTTTCAGGCAAACCTGAATGCTCAAGAGGGAAAGAACAGCAAGGGTTGGCACCATGGGCAACGACTAATCCTGATGGATCCCTGATAGCAACGTTTCTCTCTGTTCATACAATGTTTTGGGGGTGTAGCTGGGCTCCAACCAAGGCAGCAACAGCTTAGGAAGGATCTTCCCTGCTGTCTGGCATCGCTGCCCTCTGGGGGGAAGCTGCATTTCCAACAGTCACTGAAGTGAAAGTCAGGTGGCTGGGACTGAGGTGGCAGAACAGGTCACTGGGGTTCACATCACTGAACTGTCAGAGATTGGAATGTTTGCAGCTCTGTGGATGTGGAACTAAAGGGGGTGTGTGTTGATTTGCTCCCAGGTAGTGCTGTTGGCCTGGGAGCTGTTGTTTGCTGCTGGTGTAGGTTCTGCACAGCTCCCAGTCCCCCTGCAAACATCCCTCCCAAGGTTTTGGCAGAAACAGGGTGTTTCTAGTTAAAAAGAGAAGTTGGTATTTCCTAATGTTTGAAACTCCACATCCCTGAATTACTGTCAGGGAGGGAGTTGGTGGGGGGGGGGTGGGGAGAAAGGCATTAATTAAAGCCAGGGATGAGGGAAGCCTCTGCCAAGCAGAGAGCTTGGGGTCGGGTGGCAGCATCACGTGCTCCTCGCTGCTTTCCCAGGCAAGAGGCTGCAGAGTGATCAAAGAAAAGGCAGAAAACTGCAAACTGCAACTGGCTGTGGCTGCCAGAGCCACAGGGGAAAGGAGTGTGGGCAGGGGAGGGGAGTGTGGGTATCGTGGCTCACGATAGAAAAGCCTGGCCAAGGGGAGGGTGAAGCTGACACCGACTGGGGTGATGCCAGCAGATTGTCCTTAGGCAAAACAGTAACTTATATTCATCATCCAGAGCACAGCCAGGAAAAGAAAGTTTCTTGGTTACTTTTTGTCATTGGTGTAGAGCAAAGTTTGGCACTTCCCAGTGCTGCATCCTCCTCCTCTTCCCCACAAAAGTAGCCGAGGCCAGGGGAAAGAGACACTGGAGAGGTGGCAGCTGCTGGAAGAGCTTTCATGCTGCTGCTGGGAAAAGCCAGGGCTGGGCTGGCAAGCAGGAGGCCAAAGTGCTGCTTGTGACCAGGACACTTTCTCTAGGCTTGTCTTCATTTTCATATCATAGAATCTCAGAGTGGTGGGCATGGGAAGGGCCCTGCAGAGCTGCTCCAGCCCCAGCCCCTGCTCAAGCAGCTTCCCCTGGCTCAGGGGGCACAGGAACGTGTCCAGGTGGGGTTGGGAAGCTCCTGAGAAGGAGCCTCCACACCCTCCCTGGGCAGCCTGGGCCAGGGCTCCCTCACCTCAGCACCAAAGCACTTGCTCCTTGGGTTTAAATGGAACTTCTTGTGTTTCAGCTTCATCCCATCAGCCCTTGTCCTNGGGCAGCACAAGCTCCCTGGCCCTGCTGCCCACACTCTCTTGCTGCCCCCAGGCTGCCGTTGGCTTCTTGCCCACGAGGCCACAATTCTGGCTCAGTTTCCCATGAGGCTGAAACTGAGATGACATCAGAGAAAGCTCCAAGACATCATCCCCCCATCCCTGGGATAGATCATTTCAAAAGCTGCTCATCTACCTATGGAACAGGATCATCTCAGACACTGGAGCGTCAGGAGGGATCCCTCATACCTTGCAGCTACATGGAGCTTTGAGCCCACAGCTGCCTCACGTGCCACTGGGTTGGGAGTTAATCCACCCCTGGGTATGTCCCTGCAGCCCCATCTGTGGCTGCAACTGTTCTCAACACTCCTTTAGCTGCAGGTTGATTTTTAAACCTCTTTGCTTTGTAGACAGGACCAACAGCAAGAGGCATCTCCTCCTTCTCCACCCAGGGATCCTAAAGTGCTTTGCAAACATTTGTTAATTAAGCTCTTGTCTGAGCTAAGTCAATTACCACCAAGCTTTGATCCAAAGCTCCTTGAAGTCCATTGGTTTTGGTGAGTCCAGGTCCTTGGGAATCAGGCCCAGGAGAGCAGATTTAAAACCCCCTCAATTTGGTTAAGAGCTCAGCAGATTGGCTGCAGATGGAGTGTTAAGCTACAGGGACAATCTGGCAGTGGGACTGTTGGCACTGAAAGACTCACAGGCTTGCTGGTGGTTGGAGGGAGAGAGGTTCTGGACTTCTGATCAGGTTGGCTTTAGGAAAAACAACTGGCCTGAGGTCATTGAAGAGATCCCTTGGACTTGAAATCTGGATGATTTTGGATCTGGGGTGGAAAAAAAAGGGGGGGGGGTCTCAGCTTAAGCATCACACTCTTCCTTGTACATGGAGTTTGTTTTCCAGGGAAGATTTGTCTTTCCCATTGAAATCCCATCTTCTGCAAGCAGGTAATTCCTGGCTTCAACTCCCAGCACATTGAGGTCACTGCACGTTTCACAGGATCACAGGCTCTTAAGGGTTGGAAGGGACCTGGAGACATCACCTGGTTTTAGTTCCTGACAAGAGGTTTGTTCTTGCACATGGCAATGAGGGAACAACTCTGCTGCTGACTGACTCCTCCTTCAGCTCCACCTTGGTGGTTATGAAGGGGCAGAGGATTGCCTTCAGCTGGCTGTGGCACAGTGAGAGCATCTCATGGGTGCAGGAAGGACAGTGTTAGTAAGGAGTTCTGTGATGCATCCTTGGCAAAGGGTATAAAGGGTGGGTGTGAGGAGGATGGAGCCAGGCTCTCCTCAGTGATGGCCAACGATAGGACCAAGGGCAATGGGTACAAGCTGGAACAGAAGAGGTTCCATCTCCCAGAAGTGTTGCCCATGTGTGTTAAGACTTTGGCCACTTGTCTGATATAGAATCATAGAATGGTGGGGGTTGTAAGGGCCCTCTAGATATCATCCAGTGCAACGCCCCTGCACAAGCAGCTCCCACCTACCTCATGTCACACAGGAATGTGTCCAGGTGGGTCTTGAAGCCCTCCAGGGAAGGAGCCTCCACACCCTCCCTGGGCAGCCTGGGCCAGGGCTCCCTCACTGACACACTGAAACAGTTTTTGTGAGATAAATAGCTTTTGTGAGAGAGAAAGAGGTAGAATCACACAATCACAGGATCGGAAGGGTTGGAAGGGACTTGGAAAGCTCATCCAGTGCAACCCCCCTGCCAGAGCAGCAGCACCTAGAACAGGGCACACATCCAGCTGGGGTTGGGATGTCCCCAGAGCAGGAGCCTTCACACCCTCCCTGGGCAGCCCCTGCCAGGGCTCCCTCAGCTCAGCCCTGAAACAGTTTCTCCTTATGTTACAATGGAACTGTTTGTGTTGCAGCTTCCTCCCGTCACCCCTTGTCCTGTTTCTGGATACCAAAGAAAAAACTGCTGCCCCAACCTCCTGACACCCACCAGTGAGATATTTGTAACTATTAATGAGCTCCCCCCTCAGTCTCCTCCAGACCAAACAGCCCCAGGTCCCGCAGCCTTTCCTCGTGTGAAAGATGCTCCACTATCCTCAGCATCGTGGCAGCCCTGCCCTGGCCTCTTTGCAGCACTTCCCTGTCTCTCCTGAGCTGGGCAGCCCAGCCCTGGCCACAGGACTCCAGCTGAGGCCTCCCCAGCTCTGGCAGAGCAGAGGGGCAGCACAAGCTCCCTGGCCCTGCTGCCCACACTCTCTTGCTGCCCCCAGGCTGCCGTTGGCTTCTTGCCCACGAGCCCACGCTGCTGCTCAGGGGCACTTTGTTGTTCTCCCCCAGCACTGCCAGGTCCCTCTCCTGCTCCCCCCCAGCCTGGGCTGCTGCTGGGCTTGTTCCTCCCCAGCTGCAGGACTCTGCCCTTGCTGCCCCTCAGCAGACTCTTTGATCTGGATGGTTACAGGTAACCAAAGCAGTTCTTAAATCCAAGGTGGTGGTAGCCCATGTGATCCTGAAGTTTTTGTGTCTTTATAAGCAACTGGATGGAAGCTGCACAGAGTGTCCATGGCACAGCTCAGCAGAGCCAAGGTCCTGGGGTTTTTTTCTCCTCTATCACTGTGATTTTCTGCAGAGGCTCTTTTCTCTTTCTCCCTTCCTCTCCTTTCCCCACAGCATTCCACAAAGGCTGTTGCAGGTTGTGCCAGAGGTGAGGGAAGTCATTACCTTGCACGTGGTGCCTCCTTGCCAGGGATGTGGTAATCGCCTCATCCTACTCTGGAGCTCTTCCTCTTGCTTACTAATTGGAGTCTGGTGGGGGAAGTTGCAGGGAGGTGTTTTGGGGCTTGGCTTGGATGTTGAGCCATGCAAGTGAGCTGCAGTCACTCTGTGACACACCTCATTGCTCTTCAAGCTGCTCTGGCATCCTGCACAGCACAGCACAGCAACCTTTGAGCGTTGCTCAAAAAGCCCAAAGAACACATGCTGCAGCTTTTGGGGATGATTTGAAGCTGCTTGTGCAAGCCTGGGGATAGATGATGCCTCTCCAGAGGCTCAGCACTGATGGTGGGGACCTGCTTTACCAAACAGCTCAGCTCCCACGCAGACACTTCTCTCAGGGTCAGGTTTTCTCAGAGCATTGGCCTTGGGAGCACTGAGCAGCTTTGAGCAGGCTGGGCCTGACAAGGAAGACCTTGTCAGCTGCCCACAGGCAGCAGAGTGTGTCTTGGCACCAATAAGGAGCTGACACGGGCAGGTCTTTGCATTTATTTGATCTCTGCCATTCCAGATCCTTTTTGGAAGCATTTCACAGCTCAAAGAGGAGCATTTGGCAGGGTTTCCTCAGGGAGGCAAAGTCACACCTGGTCCCAGGGCTTGTGTGCTGGCCTGAACCAGCCTCAACCAAGTTTGACAGAGGGATGAGGGCCTCAGAGGGATTAAATTCTGCAAGTTTTGTGCAAAGTGATGTTTGTATAGAAGAGACAAAGGATTCAAGAGGGATTCCTGCTCCATGCCCAGGTCCAGAAGTAGCTCTGCTGCCTCTTCACTACTGCAAAGTCCCCCTGGGCTCAGCCTTACACCATTTTGCTGTAGGTGCTGCTCTGCTGCTGAGGTTCAGCAGCAGAATGTGGAGGGTCAATGTGTGCCAGGCCTGGCTGAAGGGGCACAGAGCCACAGGGACCCACAGCCCTGTGAGAATCAGCTTTGCCTTGGCACTGAGAGCAGATACAGCAGGTGAGGGAGATAAGAAGGCTGAGGAAGAACATACTCTTCACAGAATCCCCAGATGGTGAGGGCTGGAATGGCCCTGCAGAGCTCCTCCAGCCCAAACCCCCTGCTAGAGCAGGTTCCCCTCCATCAGCTCACAGCTGTGCCCAGTCACTGTGAAACTCAAGAGTCACTTTTTTCCATCTCAGCCTATTGTGATTCCAATCCACTGATTCAGCCTGAAATCATCTCCATCCTGGCACAGGCTTTGCCATCCTGGCACAGGGGCAGGTTGTAAGATGGTCCCAGGTGCCATGTGGGTTTGCTCCATGGAGAGTGGGCACACAGTGGGGGCACAGCTAAGGCAGGAAGAGAAGAGCTCAGAAAAGCTAATCTGTGTATGCTAAAGGTTTCTCAGAGCTCTCCTTGCCTCTCCCCTCCAGGGTTTATGGATCCTGACGGCCAGCTTTGAAAAAGAAGAAGAACAAAGGCTGGGCATAGCTACACAGCCACAGCCCCATCCTGGCTTTGCCCACAAGTTACTGCTGAGGCTGCTGGCGGGTGCCAACCTGTGCCAACAGCACCCTGAGGCAGAATCGGGCCCTGAGCCAATTTAACCCTTCTTCTTATCAGTCTAGACATCCTCATTATCCAGATAAATGTCTGATCCCCTCCCTGAATCCTGCTGAGCTCCTGCCTTCCCAGCTCTGAGCACAGAGGGCACTCGTCCTCAGCTGGGACTCCCTTGGGGTGGGAGATCCTGCCCCTGGGAGCAGGTCACAGGCCTGCCATGTATATTTGGAAGTGCTTTGCCAATTAGGAGGCATTACTGATGCCATTATTACTGTTATTTAATAGATTGTGTTAATTATGACTATTAATTTGCTTGAAAAGCAGCGTTGCCGTGGCAACGGGGAGCTGGGTGCTGCTTCCCAGGCACAGCCAGGGGGCACGTTCCTGGCCTCCTCCTCCTTCTCCTCAGCCCATGGCAGGACAGGGCAGGACAGACAGCCTGGGAGGGAGATGAGGCTCCGTCGTAGCTCTGCTGAGCTCCCTGTGTCCCTAGGGAGGAGGTGACAGCACTGTCACTGTCACCCAGAGGTGACTTAGGTCATGAAGTTCCTGCTGGATTCTATGAGGGCAGCACTGGGTGGAGAGATGAGGGGAGAGCAGTGGGTGGCATCTCCCCTCACTTCAGCAAGGCTTTGGGCACCATCTGCCATGACATCCCCTCAGGAAGCTCAGGCAGGGTGGGCTGGGTGAGTGGATGGAGAAGGGGCTGAGTGACAGAGCCCAGAGAGGGCAATCAGTGGCATAGGATGGAGTGTGAGGCCTGTGGGCAGTGGGGTGCCACAGGGATGGGTTCTGGGGCCAGGCTGGTTCAACATCTTCATCAACCACCTGGATGAGGGGACAGAGGGACCCTCAGGGAGGTCGCTGGTGACACCAAACTGGGAGCATTGGCTGATTCCCCAGAGCCTCAGCTGCCAGGCAGTGAGAGCTGGGCAGGCTGAGAGCTGGGCACAGAGGAAGCTGCTGAAGGGCAGCAAGGGCAGAGTCCTGCAGCTGGGGAGGAACAAGCCCAGCAGCAGCCCAGGCTGGGGGGGAGCTGCTGGAGAGCAGCTCCAGGAGAGGGACCTGGCAGTGCTGGGGGAGAACAAAGTGCCCCTGAGCAGCAGCGTGGGCTCGTGGGCAAGAAGCCAACGGCAGCCTGGGGGCAGCAAGAGAGTGTGGGCAGCAGGGCCAGGGAGCTTGTGCTGCCCCTCTGCTCTGCCAGAGCTGGGGAGGCCTCAGCTGGAGTCCTGTGGCCAGGGCTGGGCTGCCCAGCTCAGGAGAGACAGGGAAGTGCTGCAGAGAGGCCAGGGCAGGGCTGCCAAGATGTTGAGGGGCTGCAACGTGTGTGTGAGGAGGAAAGGCTGCAGCCCTGGGGCTGTTCAGCCTGGGGAAGAGGAGCCTGAGGGAAGGATTTAGATTGGAGAAGAGGGACAATTTCTGCCCTAAAAAGCTTGTCCAGCCCTGTGCCTGGCTGCCCAGGGAGCTGGGGATTTGGGAGCCTTGGAGGGATCCCAAAGCCATGGAGCTGAGTCTGGGGGCCTGGGGTCAGTGGTGGCTGTGGCAGCATTGGAGGGATGGTTGGACTCGATGAGCTCAAGGAACTTTCCCCACCTAAAAAGTTCTGTGATTCACTGAGGTTTAAACACCATGTTCAGTCTCTGACTCGTGCTGTCCTGCTGACACTGTACCCTGTGGCCTTGTCTCAACTCCACACCACAGCCATTCATCTGGTGTGACAGCAGAGAGTCCCAGGAAGGATCTGCCTCACCCCACAGCTGCAGGGAGCCTCAGGGGCTGGAGGTGTGAGGAGTGGGATCAACCTGGAGCTCCCTGGTGAGCACATAGAGCAATGGTGTGGAGGTCAGTGTCAGCCATGGCCTCTCGACCAGTCTACAGCAGAGAAGGTGCCCAAGGTGAGGCTCAGCCAGGAGCAGTCGGGCTGGGCCATGCCCTGAGCCCTCAGCCTTGTTCAGAGAAAACCCAGCAATAGCTCTGAAACGAGCTGGTGCAGTAATTGGCACCTTTGTTGGCAGCCTGAACACAGGGCCTGGTGCCAGTGGAGCCTGTGGGGACTGTGGCTGCCAACCTTGAGGGGTCCCTTTGGGGCCCGAGCAAGCCTTGGTCCTGCTGAGCTGAGGTGGCTGCCGGGGACTGGCATCTGCTGACCCCCACAGCTCACTGGTCCCTGGCCTCTGGGGCATGTTGGCAGGTCATCAGCCAACACCTTTCTTGTGAGGAAAGGCTTGTGAGGTCTTGGGGCTGTTCAGCCTGGAGAAGAGAAGCCTGAACTTGGGGGAGCTTATTGATCAATCCCTAAAGGGTGGGTGTCAGGAGGATGGGGCCAGTGTTTGGTGTGTGGTGGCCAGTGATGGGCACAAGCTGGAGCACAAACAGTTCCACTCAAACCCAAGGAGCAAGTGCTTTGGTACTGAGGTGGGTGAGCCCTGGCCCAGGCTGCCCAGGGAGGGTGTGGAGGCTCCTTCTCAGGAGGTTCCCAATTCCCCCTGGACACGTTCCTGTGTCCCCTGAGCCAGGGGAAGCTGCTTTAGCAGGGGCTGGGGCTGGAGCAGCTCTACAGGACCTTTCCCACCCCATCATTCTGTGATTCTATGAGTTGCCTTTCTCCACCACTCTATGTTCAGGGCAGTGGCAATCAGGCATCTCCATGGAGGTTACAGAGAGGCCTTTGCTCAGTCCAAGCAGCTCCTGGGTTCCTGTGCCTGAGGGAGGTGCTGGTGGCCCCCAGGACTCACAAGCTCTTGCTGTAACACTGACAACAGCTCATTCAGCAGCAGCACATCCCCTGCTCTGATCTGTCCCCATGCCCATCTCTGCTCTCCTGGGCTGGTGGGTTCCATGGCACTGTGGTGAGGGACAGCCCTGCTCATCCCTCCCCATGTCCCAGGGAATGTTGGTCTTGGAATGGTGGGTGGGCTGCAACAGGGCCTGTGTCAGCTGCTATGTCCTGGGATTGGGAAGCTTGAGGTGCCTCCAAGCTCAGGTGCAGGCAGTTGTTGTCTAGACAGGTCCCACCAGGAGCGCGATGCCACAATGGTCCTGTGGGGACACTTCCAGCAGCTCCAGGCTGCACAAAAAGCTGCCTTGAGAGCCCACACCTCCCCCTGCTCCTCCAGGAGGGGAGAAACACAAAAGACAGAGGCAGGAGGGGGTGGGAAAGAAAGAGGGAAGGAGAATCCCCCCCTTATGCCCAGCAGCTAATCCCAGCCCAGCTCTGAGAGGGATCTCAAATAACAAACAGCCCTGGCTGAGGCCAGATGGATTTGATTTAATAACAAAGCAGGAGAGGGGAGGGGAGAGGAGGGGAGGGGGGGCTTGGGATCATTTCAGAGCTGCCAAGGGGCTGGATCCTCTGCAGGCAGCAAAGGGCCACCTGGTGTAAATCCAAGTGTGAGCTGCAAAGCTCAGATGCTCCCCCAGAACACTGGGATGGGGTGGGATGGGATGGAATTGGCTGTGGGAATGTCCTGCCCATGGGAGGGAGCTCACAGGCTGTGCCTAAAGCACCAGGGCTGTGGGTTTCTCATGGCCAGGAGGTAGAAAGGGGAAGGGGAAAGGGAGCAAGAGGCAATGGCTGAGGTCCCCAAGCCTCTGGGTGCCATGTGTCACCTCAGGTAAGGCTGCCCTGGGCTCAGAATCACTTATGGAGTGGCCAGTGAGAGAGGGGCAAGGGGCAACCCTTGGCCCTGCTTCTGTAAAGCCCAAGAGACCCCTCCTCAACTGCATCCCATGGTGAGTGAAGCCCCCACTTCTTGGTTTCAGCATCTCAGGGGCAAGGAGGTGGCTCAGGACAGTGTCATCCCCTGCCCTTAACATGCCAAAGCAGGAAGCACCCAGGGCAGTGACGTCAGTGTCAGGTTATACCCTGCTCCTGCCCCAAGTCCCTCCCTGGGGATGATGGAGACCCTTCCCCAGGGCCAGGGAAGCACAGGGGCTGTGGAGACCCTTCCTCAAGCCCAGAGGGAGCACAGGGGCTGTGGAGACCCTTCCCCAGGGCCAGGGGAAGCACAGGGGCTGTGGAGACCCTTCCTCAAGCCCAGAGGGAGCACAGGGGCTGTGGAGACCCTTCCCCAAGGCCTGGGGGAGCATAGAGGCTGTGCCTCCTGCCTGGTGGGTGATGGCAGGGATGTGTTTCTTGCATCTGGCACCATTCAGCTCTTTGGCAAAGAGCCACACAGCTGCCTGAACCCCTCAGCAGGGACACAGGGATGCCTTAGATCTCAGTGTCAGGATATACAGTGAGCTCCTTGGGCCATGCCTGACCCACAGCCCTGCTTTGAGGAGCTGCATGGCTGCTGCATGGCTGCTCAGGGCAGTGCTGGGAGCAGGCTGGCTGCAGGCAGTGCCCAGGAGCAGCAGAGCCATGGTACAGCACAGCAGCATCCTCTGCAAGCTCAGCTCCACCACACTGTTTGCCACGTCTGCCAGTTGGTGCCTGGGCCCAGCAGCCTCCCAGGGGATCTTGTTTCTGGAAATCAGAGAAGCGTTGGTCCCACCATCTCCCTGAGCCATGGGGAGATGCTGCTGTCAGCCCCACACCTG